>OMLM01012736.1:76558-106613 GCA_900302695.1 Helostoma temminkii
ATTGTTAAACTTTTATGAAACTGATTGTGTTAGGCGAATAGAAGTGTGAAAGCTGGAGGGGTATCAGATATTTCTAAGAGCTGCGGACCTGCTAACTGACCACTAGAGAGCTCAGTACATCAGCTAAAATCCCAGCTGAATGCCACAATATCAAATACACAAACATTACGTTTGTTTTTCATTTAAAGATACAAAATTATCTTATTCAGCATAATACTGAACAGTTGTTTTTGCTTTAATCTGTGTGTGATTGAAGATTTTTGTTTATTTTTATTTAATTTTCTTTTAATAATACATTTGCTTTGGTAACACTGATAATATCGGCTCCTTTTTGTAAAGGCATTTTCAAGGTTTAGGTTTCTAAACTTCTGCTATCAATACTGTCAACATGTTATGAAATGCCATCTGAATGTTTGTCAGATGGCATTTCATAACACGCCAGACATCCTGGAGCCAGAACACAGTGAAAATCCCAAATATATTTCACATAGTGAACGTTAACAACTGTGATAATAGACGACTGCTACTCTGACTTTTTGCCATTTGTTAATGTGAGCATGGAGAAAAAGATGACACAGCACATATTAGAATACAAGAAGACAAAAGTAGCAGCTGCTGTATGAAATTATTACTGTACATATTTGATATTCTCATAGAAACTAGACATTATTGTCTATATATATTGACCATGTTGTTGTCCTTTTTGTTGCAGCATACACAACTGAGCCTCAAACATATCACACAGGCTATCTGGGGACCTCTCTCTCTTTGTTACCCAGAACCACACTGTTAAAGCTCCAGCAGTCGGACAGATGTTGCACTAGAAACACTGTATGGACTGTTTACTCCAAAACACGCCCGTAAAGGTCAATGATTTACTCTCAAAAGAAAACTCTTTGAGCATTTAGCTGTATGTGCAATAAAACAATCTGGACAGTATGAAGGACTTAACAGGTGAAGTCCTTTTGAAGATACTGTCCCCTGTGTAAACACTTTACTAACAGCTGTCATGGAAAGGTATGTCCGACAGTAGAAGGTGTCAAATGTTCAACGTTTTGCTTAAACTCCCCCAGGCACCAGCCAGTAGCACAAACAACTTCATGTTTTGACTGAACATTGCTAAGGCCTTACTCACAGCTCTGACACTGCAACTGTATCACACTCCTGCAGGTCACAGATTAACTGTACACAGACCACAAAAGCATATTTGACATGCAGCAGAGTGAGTGCCAGGGAACAAAGGGTTGTAAAATATCAGCGTGCATTTCTAGTATTCATACAAAAAGGGTAAGGATTTAACGAAATTAAAGCTCAACTCAGTTTGAACTCGCTGCTCAGGTTCACAAGTTCTCAAGGTCAAAAATGACCTTTCGTGCTACAAGAAGGGTTACACAACATTTATTATGCAGTTTCACAATTAAATCAATCACTAACCAGTGAAACAACATTTTATGTGTCTGTTCCTCGTAGCGATTATGTTTGTCTTTGCAAGGAAGCGTTGGTTCTGGAAAGCTAAAAATAGGCCATATTAGGTTGATTTATTAGAATAAAAGTCTCTATTATCATCTTAACTCTGCTTATATCGCACTTAATTCATACGAGCCATGTTACATAGTAAGCTTCTGCTTGTATCACACTGACACAGTTTATTATCTCACATTTTATGATATAATTGGGTGAAAAACATGTCACAGCGCAGAGGGAATGTACTGGAACAGCTTCATCCACTGGGGGTCACTATTCACTTTACATTCCTTTTCACATTTTTACATATTTACATTTGGTGTGACTGGGTTTATTTGTGAAGCATCGGGGCAGGAGACGTTTTAGTAATGTAATGTTTCATTTTGTGGTTTGTAAGTGAGTGTGGACCTATAACTGGCTTTATGTGTGCAGGACTGGAGTAACACTGGACTCGTTAATGCTTTAAAAAAGATGAGTGGGAACATTTTATAAAATGTATGTCAATAGGCTTCTGTTGCTCTTCTTGCATCATCCTGAGTCTGGTTGGTTTTTATCCATAAAGGGATTTTCTCTCACTAAAACAGTGTCTGAGTGTTTGAGATGATTTTATTGTGACTTGGAGCTGAACTTTGACTGTTCATGCCTTTTAATTCGTAGGTTTTTATAGTTTTCCACACGGTGCCAAGGTCCACTCATATTTCCTAATATTCACAATGCACAAACACACATAATAGTGACGAACCCAGCTGTTTATGCGCTGTAGCGCGGTGTGGACGCTCTGTGTGTTGTGTTGAGATAATAAACAGGGTTTGGACCTGGTGATGTCACGCCGGAACGCCAGGCCCACGTGTGCGAGCAGCGGGGCTGGATCCTCGGGGAGGGTCCACACCGACCAGACTTCATAGCTCAGGCGCAGCCACTGCGGAGCCGCACAAGCTCAAGACTCACACCACCGCCTGAGTATCGCTCATACACACACACACACGGTGTGAGCACCGCGGGCCGCCTCGTCGCTCAAATTCGGCGCTGTCTGATGTCACCTTGCGCCTCCTCCCACCCCCTCGACGATGATTTGCGGTGAAGATGCGCCGCTCTGAAATTTCCGCTGACCTTCGCCTCCGCGCAGCAGCATCGAAGCCTTGCGAAGCGCCGCCGCCACAGGAGCGTCGGCTCCTGCCGCTGTCCCACTTTACCTCCCACCGCCGCTAGAAACACAGGTGCTCTCGCCGCTTTCTAGCCGCCGACGTTTGATTTCCTCCTAATCAATCAAGACCGAGGCAGATGCCCGTCGCTCTGTCATCCCGGCTTGTACTATGGTGGAGTTTCCATCTTTCAGTCCTTACTGGCCTCTCATCCGCTTTCTGGTGCCTCTGGCCATCACCAATGTTGCCATCGACCTCGGGGAACAGGTAACCTTTCTGTTGCTGTGCAGTTTCTCTCTAGGTCATGACTGCAGCTGCTAGCAGCAGCAGCTAGCGGGGTTATTGTGTGTTTATTTTAGCCTCCGGCCGGATCGTGCCAGCGTCAGCCGCTGCTGAGCATCAGTGTCTGAGCTGCACAAAAACACCGACACTGGATATGTGCTGGGTTTAAGACGCCAGGCTGGTGTTGTGGTTGCAGTTAGCCTAGCTCACTGAGGATTTCCTTTAGGCTCCATATACATTATTCAGGAGGAAGAGGAGGAGGAGGACCTCTCAGTATGATGAAGGCCGTGGTTTATTCTGGTTATGTCTTTACAAAATAATAAAAAACATCGTCTCCTCTGTGACTAGATGCGGATTTATCCTGTGTTTTCTTACCCACACCACCTGCCTCTGATTTATTTTGTCATTTGATATCAGTAAATCTGAACCGAGGCCTGTCCCTGCGTGGTGATGATGATGATGGTGGTGATGATGATGATGGTACAAGGTTATTGATTTTTCCTATGCTCTCCTGGATATTTCCTGCTTTTCCCAAGTGAGACTGTGAGTTAAAAAAACAAAAAAGGGTTGGAGATAAGGCTTAAGCTTATGTAATGGCTCTGTTAGTTGGTATAAATAGCTCACAGCCCAGCAAAGGGAAAAGGGGCAGCTGTTGTAGTAGTTGCTCTGAAGGTAACACTCAGTGGAAATCATTTTGGGATAAAATGCTGTGGGTGCTTCCTGGCCAGACACTGTTACAGCCCTGGAAGCTTTTTCACTAGTCAAAGGTCTATTTTTATTGTTCCCGTAAAGACGTGTAGGTGTTCACGTTGTTCGGAATAGTAGCAGTGGAGCAGCCATCTGGTCAGAGATAAAGTTAGGCTAAGTCACGGTCATGTGGGCTGGTCACGCTACCAAACTCAACTTCTCTTTCCTCCCCCTCCTGTGCTGTCTCACTCCCCTCCTCACCTCTCCCCCCTGTCATATCGTTTCCAGGCCCTCAACAGGGGCATAGCCACAGTCAAAGAGGATGCAGTGGAAATGCTGGCCAGCTACGGCCTGGCCTACTCCCTGATGAAGTTCTTCACCGGACCCATGAGCGACTTCAAGAATGTGGGCTTGGTGTTTGTCAACAGCAAGAGGGACCGGAGGAAGGCGGTGTTCTGCATGGTGGCGGCCGGGGTCATCGCATTCGTCTTGCATATCTTGATAGGTGTGTTTAAGGGTTGTTTGTGCACACATGATGACACGCTGTGCTAAACCGCAGCGACGTTTTGCCATTTGCGGCAAACCCAAAGTTTCATATTGTCTCACCTTTTTTGACAGCTTTATTTCTGGTGTAAATCTCAATCCCTGCTCTTCAAAACAATGAAAATAGCTCTACTCACTTGCGGTTTGCTGTGTTTTCTGTGTTTTCCCATAGCTTACACAGATTTAGGATACTACATCATTAATAAGCTCCACCATGTGGATGACTCTGTGGGGAACAAGACAAGAAGGGCTTTCTTATACCTAGCTGCATTCCCTTTGTTGGATGCAATGGTGAGTGTAGCGTATATACGGATTATTTGAAAATGGAGGAGTAGATTTAAACTCCGCTGACCTAGAAATAAAAGATTTTTAATCCTCTGGTTTAAAGTGAACTGTCTCATCCAGCTGTGCTTGAGGTTTTTCTGTCTGTTAGTTGTTTAAAAGCGGTGACACCTTCGTCCGTTGTTCTGTTTGAAGGCGTGGATTCACGCAGGGATACTTCTCAAGCACAAGTACAGCGTCATAGTGGGCTCCGCCTCCATCTCTGATGTTGTAGCTCAGGTAATGAGATTTTTTTATTATTTTTTTTAAAGAGTTTATTAATCTAAAAGCTGGTTAACTGTTGGTGTTTGCTGCCGTTTCCTGCAGATTGTTTTCGTGGCCATTCTCCTCCACAGTAACCTGGAATGTGTGGAGCCCCTGCTCATCCCAATCCTCTCCCTCTACATGGGGGCCTTGGTCCGTTTCAGCATCGTGGGACTGGGTTACTACTGTAACATTCACGACAACATCCCAGACTCCAGTGGACTCGATGTGGGGGTTAGTGTTGCTTTTTTTTCTTTTTGATATGGATCGAATTTTGTCTTTCGTATAACAAAAGTGATTTATTATCTGGGCCCCTGCAGGGTGACGCCACCATCAAAAAGATGCTGAGCTTCTGGTGGCCCCTGGCCCTCATCCTGGCCACTCAGCGCATCAGCCGGCCCATCGTCAACCTCTTTGTGTCTCGTGATCTCAAGGGGACCTCTAAGGCTACAGAGGTGAACAAAAAACATTTTTTAGAAAGACAAACATCCGCTTTAAAGTTTAAGTTTCACATCTTTTATTATCAAAATGGCCACAAATGACTTGGTAGTACCACTAGTTATCTTGTGGAGTACTGGTTGAGACTTTAAAGCTACTGAGTTAGTGCAGATCCTAACAAACGCCCTCTGGAGCTTTCTGGCTTACAGAGACACTAACTACTAGAGACAATACAAAGCTGTTTACCAGAATGAACTGGAAACCAGTGACAGCAGTGGCTGCCAGTGGTTTGGGTGATTCACCATGTTCATGTGAAACTCAGGGCATGATTACATTGAGTGAAAACACTGCTACATGGCTCTACTGTTCCTGCGTAAAGTCTGACACTGCCCGTTGTTGTTAGGGACACAATAACAAGCTCATCCAATCATAAACCTGTGAAAAACCGCACGCCGCTGTGAAAGTGAGAGACGTGTTGTCTTCATGACGGCTCCTGTCTTTAATTGAGCTGTGTGCTGTGGTATTTTCAACACTGAAGTGGTGGCTGATGACTTACAGCTGTCTTTTCATTGCAGGCCGTGGCAGTGCTCACAGCCACATACCCTGTGGGTCACATGCCCTACGGGTGGTTGACCGAGCTGAGAGCAGTGTACCCTGCCTTTGACAAGGTAAGTCACACTGTGTTTGTTGAAGTGGTAACTGTAAATGGCGCATGGGTTTGTTTATGCCACAAGTTTTTGTTGTTGTTGTTGTCTTTATCAACAGAACACCCCCAGCAACAAGCTGAGCGCCAACAGCCCCGCCACCAAGTCGCATATTAAAAAGTTTACATTCTGCTGTCTGGCTCTGTCGCTCACGGTAAGATGGGGATGGATGGCTTTATTTTCAATTCGTTACCATTATTTTACTGGGTATGCTCTCAGATGTGGGATGATTTACCTCACACAGGTTTGTGTAAAACTATTCTGAACTTCTGTCTGGAGTTTCCGATGAAAAATTAACAAACAACAGAAGATTAAACGTCACAAATTTGATAAGCGATTTATTTATTGTAGTAAAATGTTAAAGCATTTTGGTTCTTTCTTCGCAGATGTGAAGATTTGCAGCGTTATAATGTTATAAAATCGATTGAGAACTTAATATCTTTGTGTTTTTGACTATTGGTCAGACAAAATGGAGAATTTGAAGACGTCATCTTTGGCTGTGCAAAACTGTGACCAGCGTTTTATTGACCAAACAAATGAAAAGTTGCATCCCCTATGAGAAAAAATAATCCCTCAGTTTATTTTCAAGCATTGCTGTAAAGCGATGAACCACTGTGGGAGTTGAAACAGCTAGCATAAAGTTTCGCTCTTAATTTCCATCAAGGGCAGCTCCACTGTTTTGTATTTTCCTACTGTAGTAGTAAGCCAGCGCCCTGCAACACCTCATCCTAAGCAAGTCATTTTGTGCAGGAACACACTACTATGTCCCCTTGTGTCACACACACACACACCGCTATCTTTATGAGAGCAATTCCTACTGTATCACAGATTAGAACACACCGTGTCGGGCAGAGTTCAGCAGACTGACATAACCAGTCCCGTGTTGTGCAGATGCCTGCTTTACATCATTTTCACACAGCTTGCTGGAGGAATATCTGGCAGCGTTTTTCCACTCGGTCATCTGTAAACCTAAAAGCCACAATGTTAGCAGTTCCAAAAAACTGGTTTTGTAGAGTGGTTGAAGTTCACAGCAGTCCTTTGCTCTGTCATGGTTTCAGGTTGCAAAGGGAGAGGGGAACGCATTCTGATTTGTGAGGAGGCACTGTGACCCAAGCTTTAAGAAAAAATAGGCATCCCCATAAAGCCTATCAGTTAACACATTCCTAAAGCCTCTGACAGGTGTAGTGTAAGTAATGAATGCTGCACACCATTGCACCAGTATGCTGGTGCCGAGTGTTTTCAGCTTATTGTTTGTGTAGTTATGGCAGCAGATCTGCAGGAACACTGTGATCCAGTCTCTGTGATCAGTCTCATGTCTACGTTCAGCCCGTAAGTCGAGTCCTTGCTCCAAAAAGGTTGTCTTAACAGCTTGAATAGGAAAAACAGGAAATTAGTGGCCAAGGTTGGGCTTTTAGGAGGAGGAGGAGGAGGAGGAGGAGGAGGAGAATGGCACACCAGATGTGGACTTCCAGAGCTGTAAACATGTCTTGTATGTGAGGCTCTGTTAGCACTGCACAGTGCAGCAGGCAGATAAGTATGACCTGCAGCGGTGTTTAAAAAAACAAGCCCACATGCCCGGGCGTGTTGTGAGTACAGATGATGGAAAGACAACACGGCAACAACAGCAAAACTAAGCATGTTTGAGGAGGGAAATGAGTCATGTTCTGTGACAAATACTTTTGTCTTATGAAAACAGGCTTTGTTGAGGATGTCAAGGCAGTGAGTGTGGATGTCTCACCTTGTTGAGAGGAGCCACAGCTGAGTCAGGGGAGTCTGTGGTTTCGCTTAATCCATCTAAATTCATTATTATGTGCCTCAAACTTACAAAATGACGATAGATGGCAAGATGGTACCAAATGGTCTTAACTTATTATTGTTACTTCGAGATTTTGGTTCAAGGAACAAAACAACCACAAACCACATCAGTGACTTTTGTGCAAGTCATCATTCTGTGCTTAACGTGCAATTCTTTTAAGAAGAGTGAGATGGTGGGAATAATGTGGAGATTCATCAGCGTTATCCTTTGTATATTGTCAACGTGGCTCAGTGTTTGCAACATACAATCATTTGTTTTTAAATGTTTATCAGTAAATTAAATATCCAGCCACCATATATCAGAGAACTTTATTTTCATGTTTGACAAAGTTACAGGTGCGAAAAGAAAAAATGGATAATCATAGAAGAGATGAGTGTTTTTTGAAGATCATGACCAAATCGTATTAGGTAATTTAATCCACCATCGAGGTACCGCACAGGAGAAGAGTTTGTAGATTCGGTGCTTCTCACTGTTGGATGGGCAAGTTGTCTTTCTGTTATTTACAGGTTGTACACTCAGATTCAGATGTATATGTTGGAAAAGTAGACTCACAGGTCTTTACACAAATACCACGAGGGCTGACAGTTTAGCATTTGCCTTTGTGTAAATGAGAAGTGCTAACAGTTCAGAAAACTCACTCGCTTGTGGAGATATATAAATAGGCAGCAAAACCAGAGACAACAGTTCATCAGAGATGAAAGTTGCCAGCAGCAATTTGCATCATTGGAGCGGAACTGGAAAAACTCCTTTTAGAATGGTTACCAGCGTTAGAGCGAAACTGTTTACATTTCAAGTGCAGTTTATACGTGCAAAAGTCGCTCTCCTGTAGAAAAAAGGCAACAAAAAATAGTACCATTAAATATAAAAACACCCAGAACCCGGTGGAAACAAAATCACCTTCTATGATTCTCCTGCGCACCTGATGCTTGTCCCATGTTTGCAAAGAAATCATCTCAATTAAACAAACGGATGTTTTCATGTTCCGCTCGAACAGCTTCTGTTTAACACTCCCTAATGTTGCGGTCACACAGTAACGGCTCCGAGATGCTTTGTTTCTAGAAACAATAACATTGTCCGTCACGCGTTTGCTCGCTCGCTTGTTTAATGTGAGCTTCAAAGGCTCGCATTCAGTCGACAACCTCTTGAGTTAATGAACTAATGAAAACTAATGAGAACTCTATTGTGGTGCAGCGAACTCAGAAATGAATTTGCTTTTGTTCATTGTGTGTCCAGCTTTGCTTTGTGGTGTTTTGGACTCCACATGTGTCAGAGAAGATCCTGGTTGATGTCATTGGAGTGGAGTATGCTTTTGCTGAGCTGTGTGTGGTCCCGCTCCGAATATTCTCCTTTTTTCCTCTGCCAGGTAAGACACTCCACTGGATGTTTTTCAACATCAGTGTGCAGCTGGATTTTCTTTCCTGCTGCGGCTTTAACCGGGCGTAGCTCGGACCAGTGGGGTGATGTTTCCACTTTGTGTGTTTGCAGTCACTGTTCGGGCTCATTTGACTGGATGGCTCATGACCCTGAAAAAGACCTTTGTCCTGGCCCCCAGCTCGGTTCTCCGCATCATTGTCCTCATCACCAGTCTAGTTGTGCTGCCTTATATGGGGTAAGTCAACACTTCAGAGAGCACTGACAGGGTCACAGAGGTCATCAGTGTGACCCAGGCTTACTGTTAGCTATCCCTGTATTGTGTATTGTTATAACATGTGTCTCAATTTTAATCTGGAAATCTAAAACAGGAGCAGGATTAGAAAATAATTTCATTGATCTCTTCTGAAAATGTAAAACAATGTGTTTTAAATGCAGCAGCAACTTAACAAACTTAATTGTATTTCAGGGTTCATGGGGCCACACTCGGGGTTGGATCCCTCCTGGCTGGTTTCATTGGGGAGTCCACGATGGTTGCCATAGCGGCGTGCTATGTTTATCGGCAACAGGTGAGAACACCTGGGTGAAGTTCATTGCAAATATAAAAGTACACGCCTTATTCTGTGCTTCTTTTTAAGTATCATCTGCAGCTTTTTAAATCAGGCGTGTCTCTCGCATATAATCATCCTGTTAGGTTCGAATACAGATGTAATTCAGTCAAGAAATGCACCTCTAAAACCTCTAATTAGGTGTTTACTGTCTGTTATTATCTTATTATATTTTCACATTGTTAGAACCCAAGATGACTTTGAAAAGAGATCAACACCAACAGTGTGTGTGGCAGTAGCCTCCAGAGTGCTTAACATTTTCCTAAGTTACTTTTAAAGAAATAAAAACTCAATAACAGTTTTTGTTGTTAGCTTAGCTTAACGTGAAGGTGGCAGAAGGAAAACGGTGACCTTAGCTCAGCTGAACCATGACACCAACATCATGCCAGCGCCTCTAAAGCTCACTAATTAACATTATATCTCATTTGTTTAATTATTTTTGCCAGAAACGGTAACCTCCTGGAGTTTCAGCCGGTTCCATGTCAACCTCACACAACCACTAATGGCTGTTTGATACTGTTTCTGTGAAGATTAAACAATTTTCCCTCTTTCTAGTGGTTGTGTAGATATGAATCACATTTTTAAATCCTGGCAACAGAGAGATTAAGCGTATTTGTCAAAACGTTGAACTACTCCTTTAATAGCAGCAATGATTAAAATAGTCCTCTCTTTTACTTGCTTGTATATGAGACATTACTCCTTAACTGAAGATCAGTTTGCAGGTACACAATATGGTATGTTTAATGTTAATCTTGCTGAAACTACCTTATTAAATGTAATAAGATTATTAGTTTTAGGAGGCTCTGTATTCTTCTAAAACCCTCCATCTTCACGTAAGCACTGGATTACTCACCCATTAGTTCTGTTGTTTCATTTTGCAGCATATCAATAATTGCGTTAACAGTGGTATCAGATTTCAGAGGGCTCCATTTTCTCTGGGAGGATTGTGCGGTTTTCATTTCTCTCCTCGTTTTTGCAGAGAAACAATGAGATGTCCAACGAGGTGGTGGTGGAGGGCGAGAACTCTGCTCCGATGAGTGAAGTGTGCTCCAGGACTCAGATGGACGCCATCGAGGAGCTGCAGGAGGAGGAAGAGCAGGAGTGAACTCTGACAGCAGGAGAAGGTAAAGCCGACCTCCATGTGAAACTTTGAGAGGAGACCACAGCGTGTTGCGGCGTTGGAGAAGAGAGAGGACCCGAGTATGGTTTGGTTTCAAGAGGTTCTCCCAACAGAACTGAACTTTCAGTGACAGGGTCTCCATGTCGACCTATACACCATTAAAACGCAAACTGTAAAGAAAGCCATGCACGTCCCGATGTTCACCCATCTGTGTAAATACCTTTGTCTTCCGACCTTTTCAACAGTTCTCACAGTTTGGCACCATCACATCAGAGGCTGTATTAACCACTGTCACGTGTTTACTGGTAATCGAGGGAAATCGACACAGGAGAACGATTCCTCCTCCGCAGCGACGATGAGACATCTGTAGAGTGGTAGTGGAGTTGCCAAAACACAGAGTTCATTATTTCATGTTATTTTATCAAGATTAAACGGCAAGGCCTTGCTTGAATTCCAGTGTAGACACGTCGTGGGACTTGTTGGGTTGTGCAATCGTATTTTACATAAAATGGTGTACAGATTATTGTTGTTTTATATAGGTAATGCAATCTGTATATTTAATTTCCCAGAGGGGTCAGGAATCCCTCGTTACAGTCGCTTCCGAAAAAATTCAGACCACGTCACTCTGTGCACACTTTGTTGTAAATTACTTTTTAAATTAATAAAAATCTTCATCGTTAAATCTATACGCAGTAACCTACACTAACATTTGATCATGCTTTTAATCAGTTTAGAAAAAAAATTTTAAAAAATCGCAATGCAATTGACTTTAACTTTAAACATTCTTGTTTCTACAAATTTCTTGTATCTGGATCTTGGGCCCGACTGATTCTCCCAAGTTTGGTCAGATTGGATAGGAAGTGTTGTTTTTTGAGGTTTATATCTTGGCTCAGCCTCTCAAGGACAGTCAGACTTGTCCTTGACCGGCTGTGTAACACAAACTGTGCAAAAAGTGAAGCGGTCTGAATCGTTGGAGAAGCCACTGTATCATTGCGTGTGTTACAGAATACAGTTATGATTGTTCACTTTCCATGCAGTCTGGGAGTCGATCTACTTTTGTTTGCCACGCATTTTTCTGGTAGTATTCAGACTGTCGTATGTACTGTATATACTGTATAGGCATTCTTATTTGGCAAATAAATTGCTTTATTATTAAGTATTTTGCTTTATTGGAACTACCTTTACTCTCTCGTTATATTTAATATATTCTTATGACCTTTTTAAAGCCAAAGAAGTAGAAAAGTGCTGGAGTGGCAACCCTGGCCTTTGCTATGAACTGAGCTTGCACATTTGATGAAGGTGGCAAAATACGGAAATGACCACAGCATTGTTATTACACCAAATAGAGAAATATTTCATGTTTTGAATATAATGTGGGTCTTGTGTGAACATGTACACTCAATTTCCAGTTTAAGTGCGCAATTAATGCAGCCTAAAACACCTGTGCCACAATAACTTCTTTACAATAGCCTCACTCATCCGAACATAAAAGTGCTTGTAGCTCTGGCCAAAGGCACATGAGGAGGAGTCTCTGAAATTACTATGTATGGGTCTACGTGCTGTATATATTGTGTTTTAATGTTTAAACATTAAGATGAAATGTGCTCCAGTGTCGAACATTTTTTTATTTAACAAAGGTGATGATGTTCAGCTTTTGTTGAACATAACTGGTGATGGTCATTTTCTATGAATGTAGTTTAAGGTATAACTGAACTGTGTTGTATTTTACAGAGTTGTTTATTGTCATTGAAAGTGGTAGACAAAATGATACACCTGTTGGTATAACGTACTATAGCTGAACAATGCCATAAACTACATCCTACATGACCAAGAATCTTCATGAAGGGAGAATTTACTGAAGGACTACTGCATTTATTTTATCTAGGTGCACCATGTACATTGACAATTTGATGTGTTTTTTCTACCTGTTTGCCACAAAGAAATCTACACTGTTACTCGCATCTTCAAAATCGCGGGTACAAGTCATTAAGTAGGAGGCTGATAATAAGAACATCAGGATTCCCTCGTGTCAAAACATCACGCTTTACAAAAACTGTACTTATGTACTTTATTTAAATGCCTTCCAGAAAATCTGACAGTGCAAGAACACGTGGCATAATCAGTATATTACTGTTTGCTTTCCACCTTTATCTGATTTTTGATTAGGGCGAGGAAATAGCCCGGCATCACTAATAACCACTCATTCATATTGTGCATTATTTCTAAGGCAACATGGAGAACCAAGCAAACCTTTTCTAACTGAATTCAGTGGCTGGAGTTTGGCACTGTTGCCAGTGTTTACAGCAACACTGGTGCATTTTTTTTTTCCCCCGTTCTGAACAGCTTGGTTAAAGGCAACATGTTACACACTGAGTTTGACAAACACAGTCGCAAACAAACGCACACAGATCATCACAAATCACGCCTTTGACACAGGCGTTCAATCATCATCTGTTGTGAACTGTCGGTTAAACCTGAAAAAACCCTTCATTTACTTAATCAGCAGTTTTACTTATGGCAGTCGATTATTTAAACTGCATTTTTTGACACGAAAAATAAATTAATACACAAACCTAAGTACCTAATTTCCAGTGTAAACACTTCAGGGCTGTTGGCAGCTTCACTCTTTAGGACTAGAGAAAACAATCAAACATTAGGTTTAGGCTTCGTTTTCCCATCTGAAACTCAAAATGACTCCCCGACATCCTGCAATATTAGATGCACGTATATGTTGGTGCATGAATGTTTATGAACCCTTTTTCAGCACGAGTACCTAAAAGTCCTAAAATTGGACAAAAGGAAACAAATTAAATAACACAAAATATGGCACTAATTCATTTGTAAAATTATTAAATTTCTATTTATATGGCAAAAGTATGTGAACCTGCCTTCAGTAACCTTCTGGCAGCAATGGCCTAACTAAACATGGTTCTGGTAACGTTATCAGCTTCACTTTAATCTTAGATCGTTTCGTGTTCAGGGTAGTTGGCCTCCATACATGATCCACTTTCTCTTGAGCTTCAGCTCACAGATTGATACCATGAGATGTTCCATACTTTTGTTATTCTTTAAATAACCTTCTGTCTTATGCTCACGGCTTTTAGCAAACTATAGAAGGACAATAATGCTCTTTTTGGAGAGTAGTGGCTTCCTCCTTGCAGTTGTTTGTAGTTCTTCTGATGGTGGACTTACGAACACTGATATTAGTCAATGCAAGAGATGCCTTTAATTTCCTGGATATTAACCCGCGGTTCCTTGTCAGCTCTTAAGATGCTTTGACACATGCACTGTAATCCTGGCCACCTCAGGACTTTACCTGGATGAGCTGCATGTGAGTACGCTACTATCCATTTCAGTCCACACTGACATTACATTGACTTTATCCTGCGAGTCCCCTAGTACAAGGTGTGAACACATCAGGTGATTCTCCAGTGTATTCACAGAGAGTGTGTGTTCACTTCCAGTAGATACGCTCAGCACAACACCAGAAAATATATGACATATTGTCCATGCTTACCAGATTTTATACATTGCGCATCGTTTCTAATCATGTAATTGGCTCTGCTTCGATGCACTGTAAACAAAACACAACAGCTGATTTCCGTGGTGTACTTTTTGTGTCACTTCTTGCATCCACAGAGACCTTCTCTCACCGAAATCATGCGGATTATATCTCTTCGCAACTCCATGTAAAGTCCAGACTGCATATGTGAAAAGGTCTTTAGACCGTTGCTTTTAACTTCTTGCTCTTGGTGTGATCTTTGTTGGGTTGAAATGGTGCTACACACTCTGCTCAACAGTCAACTAAGGGAGTCCAAACTTCCAATCTTTTGTAACCCTTTCCAGCCTGATTGAGCTTAGTTAGATAGTTAAGAGTTCTGTCACAGCTGACTGTCATCCCATTGGGTGAAACACCTGGCCCCTTCACATGAACTGATAATCCTAAAAGGTTCACATACTTTTGCCAAACATAAATTAGCAAATAATTTAAGCAACTGTAATAAATAAAGAAACACATTTGTGTAATTGGGGTTTCCTTGAGTTACTTTTAGAACTAGTGTGAAAGTCTAAAAACATTTTAGGTCATATTTATGTAGAAACAGAAAGTTCTGAGAAGATTGCAAACCTTTAAGCCCCATTCACGTACCCAAGCAGAAAACCCTTTATACAGTACAGTGTGTACAAAGTGTGTAAACCACTTCTTGTACAGGGTCTCAAATCAGCATATTTTTTAAAAGGAATTGTTGAACATTTTGGGAAATATAATTTCTTACCACGTTTAAAGATTGATCACTCTCTACTGTAAGTGCTGTATGAACCAGCTGCCAGTTATCATAGTAGCTCAGCTTATCATTAACACTAGAAACAGGAGAAAACAGCTTGGATGACTTTGTCCAGAGGTAATAAAATGTAACAACTCAATGATTAACAAGTTACATCATGTTTGTTCAACGTCAAAATGACGACAAGGCAGTTTCTCGCCAATAAATGAGAAAACTCCAACCAAGTCATATATTTTTTAAAATCAAACAAGATAAAACATGGATGAATAAGTGGATTTGTCTCCTCTGGACACATCCTGTACTTTCAGTGTTTGTGATAAACTCAGTTCACTGGCTGTGGCTTCCAATCATCCAACTTTTTTTTCCCAAAATGTCGGGCTATTCTTTAAATTTGTGTGACTCTATTCATCTTGATCGACCTGAGCAGTGTTATGTTTTGTATGGCAAGAGTTTTCTCTGCGGTGCC
Source organism: Helostoma temminkii (assembly GCA_900302695.1). NCBI lineage: Eukaryota > Metazoa > Chordata > Actinopteri > Anabantiformes > Helostomatidae > Helostoma > Helostoma temminkii. The sequence goes on from OMLM01012736.1 coordinate 92,068, forward strand.
AGTCAGCTTGTGTTGAGCTCCTTGTCTAGTCCTACAGCTTCTACAACTGGCACATTGTAGTGGCGATCATCCTCTGTGACGAGGCACACGGATGGCCACTCGTCCTTATGGTCATCTGGGTAGTAGGTGACAAGCTCCTCCGTGTCAGCCTTGTACAGTCTGTAAACTTTAATGGTGCACTGCAAAGCGTAGCCCAGCAGGAACATCTCCACCTGCAGCAAAAACACAAGACAGTGAGATAATTTCTTGGTTTAAGGACAGAGGAAATGCATACTTGTTTATCAGCTGCTCAGGCACATGATATTTGTGGGTGTTTTTCTCTAGTGAAAAAGCTTCAATCAAGTGTGGAAGTAATAAATCACTCAGCGACTTCTCCTCAGCCCCGGGGTTCATGATGCAAACACATTAGGACAACAGCACAAGCAGAAGCACGTTTAACATTTCGAGTGTCAGATCGTACGATGACTTGTGTCATGACGTCCAACGTTAATTACCGTCTGTGTTTGCTACAGAGTTTCACAGCAATTTAGTCACAAGAATTTACTGGATTTCAAAAGGGTGAGAAAATCCCAGCAGCATCTTAATGTCTGTCAGGAATTGAGACACAATGCAGTATGTCAAAAACAAAAAGGAGGGCAAACAACTGGATTTAGTGGCTAGTAACTTTAAAGGGCTTTTCCTAAGGTACCAACTTATAATGAGACCAGCCACAGAATTAAATTATATCCATTTACAGTTTGTGTAGCTGATAATTAATCTAACCTCTGAGGTAACCATTTAATCTTTTCCAGGTTTATGCAAATCTTTTGTGGTAAGGTTCACATCGGCAGATGCTACATGAAATCAAACTCAAGTTAAAGCTGTAACTCACTGCGTCATTGACTCGAGTACCTTTATGTTTAGCAGTCTAATGACCTACATTAGTTTTCTAACGTACACTTATACATAAATGCAGATAATTCTAACTTTCTTTAGCACTGAAAATGCTTTCCACCTGTATGCAGCCAGTAAAACCTTCACTTCATGGCTTTTAAGCTATGATTTTACAGTCACATTATAGTCAAAGAAGTAGTAGTTGTGGGTTTCTCCTACCTGTTCTAGCCCAGCACTGAGGCCCACGTGGCTGAGGTGGTTGGAGAGGAAGGAGCGCGGGCAGCTGGATGAGTCCCGAGCAAACAACAGCCAGCAGAAGAGCGGGACATCTCCAGTATCCTGCATGCAGCTGTGCAGCTCCACTGCTCTGCCCAGCATCAGCAGCTTGAGTGCCTCGAGCAGCCCGAGCTCCTCTTCTCCGCCCTGAAACACTCGCTCACACAGCTGCTGTCGCTCCGCAGCAGAGGAACAGTCCACTGCTGCCTGCCACTGCGGGGAAAATCAAAGACTGTTTTCACGTATCCAATCACTGAAGTAATTTTTCCAACTACAAATACCAAAGTGCTACTGATTCTAGCTTCACAGGTGTGTGGATCTGCTGTGAGTTTGTTTAATCTTTTCATTAGTTGTTCTTTATGTTCTCTTCAGGGAAATTTATTCAGTAGTTAAAGCCTTGCTCATGTCTGACCTGAGTGGAGCTAAGGGAACGGCCAATTGGGCATTTAAATAATTTTTATTTTTCTCTAGGATCTGGAAAATCTAAGGGAAAAAAAATGTTTTGCTTGTTTCTTCTTTTCTGAGGTTGATTGACCTTTTCTTCTCCTGTTTTTGTGGTAGATTTAGTTTTAAGGAGATAATGTACTTTACTGCACCATGTGAAGTGTGCACTTGTGTAAACGTCACTTTGATATATTTTGTAGGTATAGCTAATTGATGTGTACTGAAGGTACAGTCAGAGCATTATCTGCTTGAAGACATTTACTCACAAAAAGCTAGAGGAGACAGGAAATAGCGTGGGTGGGGTTGTAAACATAACCTGCAGCAGATATCATGGCTAGTGAGCTAATAGCATCAGCCCCAAAGAGCGATTAAACAGTGTGTTGTATTAAAAAAATATTTACATTCTGCTTGAGATAAAACCTTGCACGCTCAGGGGGATGAGAACATGCTACATTGTGTGTGGAAAACCAAGATTAGGACAGTAAATGCAGGATGTTCTTTTGACAGAACGTTCCTTTTTGCACCAGGCTTTTCATCATGGGAGACACAGCAAAATCTTATTTTTGTGGTCGTGTGAGATTACGAAAGCCCAGAAGTCCAGCTCAGGGGATGGCCATCACTCCAGAGAAGGCCTAGCTTATTGTGTCTGCTCGTCAGTGAACAAATCTATTTTTGTCCCATGACTTCTGCTGAACTTTTGACTGCTCATTTGAAGAAGTTATGTGACTTATCGGGGAAAGATTGTTGACTAATCTAGCCCACTAGTTTTTTCCACCACAGTTTTAACAGACTGTGACATTAATCTCTGTCCTCAAAGTGACTGCAGCCAAACGACGTTTCTCCTTTTCTGCTGAATTATCTCACTTGCAGTAACAAAACAACAAAATAAACATTTTCTTCATCTTCTCCTTAAAACAGAAGGTTTCAGGGTTTCAATTTCAAACTGATTACTGAAGAAAGCGTATCAATTCATATTCAAAGTTGAATTTAATTTGTCCTGATTCACAGACATAAATGGGAAGCAAATTTTGGCTCGACTGCGACATGTGTCGCAGACAACCCTGAGTTAACTGGATGTCTCTTTACATGATGAGTCAGTTTCACAGTCTCTAAATGAGCGTATGAAAAGAGTTTTTTTTAACTGGGAAAGAAAGATGTGCAATTGTTGTGGATATTGTTTCAACTCATCTGCCATCATTTCCTTTTATTAATTATTCCAGTACTTTAGATGCAGAAGAAATGCCAAAAGAGATGTAAAAAGGCAGGTGTGGTTACTGATTTAATTTCAGACTTTAGTTTGTGGCCTTAACTGGTTGAAAAACTTTCATGGGATATTTCGCAACAAAAACTGCCTCAAATAACCTTCACTGAACTGATGTTTACACAAAGGCTATTGTATTTGTTTTTTTAACTCAATGTCCTGCAAATAAATCAGTGCACATAAACAGTACAGACCAAAATAACAGTACACAAGTGACACTGCACACAGTATAATCTATACTGTCATAAACAGAACCAGCACACAGTTACCTCTCGTAAAACAACAGAGGTTTGACGTTTAAAAAATGTGAGTGCAGTAAACACCAGAATTCCTCACAAGCTAACGGTGGCAGTGACCGACCATAAATTCCTCTCAAGGCCTCACACTGTTATAAGATAGAGGCACTTTGCTTTTAACGTTTGAAGCCGTTTCTTTGAGGCCGAGGGTCCCTGTATCCCTCCGAGGCCTTAGAGCTTTACCAGGCTGTGCTAATGACACACACAGAAAAAAGGCTTGAGGGAAGAAGCAGCATTTAGAAAACTGTATGGTAGCAATCACAACCAAAGTCCCCGTGGCATTAAAATAGTTATGTGGTTTGCAGCAGATTTGCAGCCAGTACCGTATTTTGGAGACGCTCCATGTAGACTTTCAGCTGCTGGGTGGCATCTCCTGTCCCATCTCCCTGTAGGCACTCTCTCGGAAATGTCCACTGACTTATCAGTCCTTCCTGAGCCTCAAGTTGCTTTGGCAGCTGTAAACACAAAGTACTAAAAGGGTGAGATGTGAGATCAGTCGTGTTGACAGGAGCTAAAACATTATTAAAACAAACATTAGACAAGCCAGTTTGTCCTTCTGTATCTCTCTATGGTCTAATGATCATCTGTAATAAGCGGTTTGCTTAACATAATCATTGCTATCCAACAGTAACTAGCATGTCTGTCTAGTGTGTGTTTAAAGAGTTTGGAGGGTGAGGTCTTTTTGTAGCCAAAACACAAGAGCAAAAGTGTAATTACTCACACTGTGTGAATGTAAGCTGTATATATTTACACGTTAACACTGACAACAAAACAAGGAAAGCATTAACAAACATTTGTGGAGTTACAATTTAGGAAAAAGTCCAAGTAAAAACAAGAAAATGGATAATGTAGTGTTTGTCCACTGAGTGGTGTCACAGTTTAGGGTAACATTCACAGCTGCTCTTCATTAGCAAGTCCAACCAGAGTTACAAGTGTGGCACCATATTGTGGAACCATTTCAAAAGGAGGTCTTCTTATAGGGAGCAAAGTTGTGTGGCTGTCACTTTGTATAATTGGCTTTTACTATTAATAAATGGGTGAGGTTTTTAGGTGTATATTTATGTTCAATTTCAAGTCATAGTCAGGTCGTAGTTCTGTTGCCCTATGTCAGATAGTTCCCTTAAGGCGGTTAGCGAGGAAGGGAGGGGTGTACTTGTTTGGCTGTTGAGTTCAAATATCAACAATCTTTCACCAGAGTTAAGGACTACACCCTTAACTAGGACTCCTTTTATAGGAGTGTCATTTTTAATCAATATGGAAATGGATCAAATGAACCAGAGACTGTTTTTTCCACTTACATTAGCTTTATAACATGGGAACATTCGCTGCATAGGAACGAAATGCCTCGATTTGAAATCAAGGACACGTTGTTTTCACAGAGTACTTTAAGTAGTAAATCTGCCCCAACTATTGTTGTAAACTTCCTATGCACTGTGCAGCACTAACGGTAACTCTCGGCTTAGCCAGTGTTCGACTCGTATGATGATTTACCATAGTAATGTCCCCCTGCAGCCATGTGGGCAGCCGGGTGCTGTGGGAGAGCACCTGGAACAGCGTGGCTCTGAGTGCACAGTAGTTGTCGCCCCTCACTCTTCTCAAGCTGCCAAACTTCTGGGACATTTCTTTATAACCCTGCAGCGGCACACAGGAAGCCACGTAATGTGAAATAACAAATAATAGCTAGCAACTTTAATTTGAAATATTTCATCCCAGAAGCAACAGGCACCGACCTTTCTAATGAGAGCACTTTTGGCAGTGTTTCCTTTCCACTCTCTCTTGCTGTAGGTCAGAATATCCACCGCTGGGGCCAAACTGCATCTGTCCTCCACCTTTAAAACTGAGTAGGGGAACAAGACAGTAAAAGGATGTTATGGATAAAACAAAATGCCGACTGTTCATGTTCCAACACGACAAAACAAAAGTAGTGCTAAAAATCCCTGATGCCATTTAATACTATTGTACTGACATGTAGTTTCTAACACAGGCGATGGTTGTGGTTTATTATTCTGTGACACTGACAGCTCCTCAGGCCCTCTGTACAGGTCCTCCTCACTAAAAGAAAAAAATAAAACACATTTTAGTTTTTCTCATTGTCAACAACTGCCGACAGTGAACTTCAGGGTGGCTCACTGATTGTTAAAAACACAAATGAACCACACTGTTATTTCATTACCATGCTGCAAATACTCACTAGTGCACCAAATGTAGTAAGTAATGTAAAATAAATATAGTAGAGATGTACAAGTATTGTTTTGGCATTTTTAAACACATCAGTACCATTTACAAAGTATCTGTGAATTAAATCTTCCAAAGCTGAAGATCAGTGTTTACACTGCCACACAGCGACTTTGCGTCCTTCATCAACATGTTGTTTCAGACTCGCAGAGGAATAATTATATTCCTCTTCCACTCTTCCAAAAGATAAAACACACGATACATAACATTGAAAAATAAACCTCAAATGATCTTTACACACCTGTTTCCCAGGTCATCTTCAACAGGGCCTTCCTTTTCCGTTAAAGGTACCGGTTCTACCTTGCCGTCAGCGTTCCCTTCAAACTGTTTGTCTTTTCCAATTACATCCTCAAGCTCACCCCCTGAGGAAGCGTTGTTTGCCTCCTCCTGCTTCATCACATCATTCTCATTTGCTGTGGAAGCATCTCTATCGTTGTCATGCGCTTTAGGCACCATTTCCTCCCCAGTATCCTGTTTGATGTTCTCTAAGGAAGTGGCCTCCCTCAAGTTTGTGGCTGCACACTCAGGATCTGACTTTACACTGGAGGGAGGATGTGTTTGTTAGATTCTGCTCTCTATACAAAATGAAATATTTGCCATTAATTTCTAAAACTGATGCTATAGTATCGCACTAAATGTGCCACCCAAATGACACTTCACATAGTTAATATGTTTGTGCAAAAGGAAGGAAAAGAAAAGTTGAGTACAACTCACAACAGAAGCAGGGTCTTACAAACAAAAACACCAACGTAATAAGCTGTGGTGTCACTACGCCCTCTAGTGGCCACAGTGAGACAATCAAAAACACAAGTACACAGTTTATGCAAATACGCGTCTTGTTTTGATAACTCTGAACCCACTGACCTTTCGCTGGCGTCTGCCAGAGCTGTGGTCTGTGGATCCCTGACAGAGCTGACAGAGTCTTGTTCCTCGCCACTATGACCTGCAGGCTCTGATCCAGAAGACTCAGGGACATCGTGGCTTTTTAAGTCTTCAGTGCTGGTCTGGTCTGACCCTGCAGAAGTCTCATTTTTGGAATCCTCTACCACAGCACTAGACACGGGACAATGACATGAGAACAGCAGAAATATAGCAGAGTGTCTGATAATGCTCCATACTGATCTACTGTAGGCTTTTAGAACCGAACGTCTAGTTTTGCTACAGAGTATTTGATGATTCACACATCAGACAAATCACGCTAAAATCATATGTACCCAGTTTAAGCTGCCCTGGTTTATTGCCTGATATCGAACACTGCCCTCGACTGACTCATACAACAGTAGATAGGCAAAGGGTAATAATTAAAGGGACAGTGACCTTGGTACTGCAAACAGCAGCAAAAAAAAAAAAAAAACAGTTATTGGAATATGACAGAGATTACCTGTATATTATATGATGTCCATCAGATGTCTGGTAAAAATAAATGTAAATGTAAAATAAGAGTTTCTGATATTTTGGCCTGTTAAAATGAAGCTGTATGTTCACTTGCCTTATCGCAGTTCAGCAAAGTCAGTACAACTGTTTTGCTTGAACTGTTTAATTTTGAAACAAACTAAACACCCAAGCAAAGCCTGAAAACTTTTACTTTTTTATGGCATTTTATAGGAAAAACAATAAATCATCCAGTCAAAAACTGAACACAACTGCTTATTTTTATCTGCTTTCTCCAGGAGGTGATAAAAAAAGTCTGAGCTACTTCCTCAGTTGTTGTTGAGCTTTTGACCGTATCACATTGTCCTCATCATGCTGTTGTTGCCATATGCCAAAATGCTTAACGCACAACACATGACGGACAAAACTATAAATACAGTCCACTCTGGAGGTACTGGAACGGAAAGGCCTATTCATTTGTTTTTGCTGTACACTTAACACATTACATTCAGAAATCCTGCTTTTATTTGATTGTATTTACACAACCAAGTTGTAAGCGAGTAAAAATGTTGAAGCAAATTGCCAAAACAATCCCTTCACCATGTTTCACAGATGATCTTTTCTTCCTCCACACTTTTTTAGAGGTTAATTCTGGTCTCGACAGTCCATTAAACTTTGTGCCCTTTATGCAAATTTCAACCTGGAGTGGTGGATTGTGACATTTTCACCCCCGCTTTGTGAAAGTTGTTGGTCATGTCACCGATTTGTTTATCTTCAAAGCTCTCACAATGCTTCTGTCATCACCTGTTGTTGGCTATGTCTTTGTGTTCCCTCTTTTAACACATTCAAAATGTCTTATTTCTCTCTCATAGACAGCTCTCTGGTCTTCACGTTGATTTATCTTTTTAAACAACAGCAGTCTTTACTGATAAAACTAAGAGTAGTCATTTAGAGCTAATTACTGTTTTGGAGTTACTGAAAATCAGTCTCACAGGACATACCTGAGTAACAAGAAACACCTGTCAAGTCACATGACACATGAAATAACAAATAGAGGTGTACACTGCATCAAACAAAAGCTGAAATTATAAAGTTTCCTGTTGATCCTTTGACCTAAATCCCAAAAACGAGGAATTGGCCTTTCCTACTCCTGGAAGGCCTCTACTTATGTATTGACGACCCCCCCCCAAACACATATTTTAATTAAATCAATACATTTACACATATCTCTTAATAACTTCTACAAAAATAATAAAAATTAAGCAGCTCGTCTTGCCATGTCACTTACGAGTTCGGAGCGTCTCTGCCGATCTCCTGACTGACCACAGAGCTGGGCGACACCTGACATGTTGTTGTGGGAGGCTGAGCGTCTGGCACTTTTCGAAAAACATCTGATGGCTCGGTTAGACCATGGTCAGTGGTGACTTTGGAGCCTTCTTCCTTATCATTTTCATGAGTAGTGTTCTCTGGGATGTGCTCTCTTGTTGTGGTTGTCTCGGTGTGGGAACGCTTCTCAGGGCAGACTGCCCCGCCTGTTAGCAAGATGCCGTCTGGGATTTTGTCCTGCACTGAGTTTACAGGACAAAGAATTTCTTCTTCTGGCACCTCAGTTTTTGTTTTAAAATCCTTCAAATGAGCGGGAGCTTCGAGTTTCTGCTGGAAGTTTAAAGTGCATTGCAGATGTTCAGCTTGTCCATCGTCATCCGGTGGATCCTTTATGCCTTCATCTTGTGCTCTGATGGAGTCTTCATTGTGTTCTGACCCTCTGTGAGGAGAAACTGTTTGAAGGCTTTCCTTCTGCAAAGGTCCGTTCTCTTGAATGTTCTCGGGCTCCACCTCCCCATTCCCAGAACTCACAAGTTCACCTTTTTCCTTCCTGTTTATATTGGCCTCATCAGGTGTTTTCCTGACAGACATGACACAGAAAGGATGAGTAATGTCAGATAATACATCAAAACCAACTTCAAAAAATAAATTAAAGCTTTAACTTTGTTCTGGACTTTATTTTTTTTAAGTAGGTTATGTTCCCAATGGGCTTTTTTGTGACCACAGACAAGATTTTGCAGCAAGACTTCTGTACTACTGATTGTGGGGAATCTGAAAACCTACAAATAAAACCGTCATCTACTGTGTAGTGACACATTTTTGCCTTCCAGAAACCCTTTAAGACCTTTGGAAGTTCCCTAGTCTTGTTTATAACCTCAACACATTATACATTTCTCCATAATTTAGTCACATAACACAACCTACACAAACCTTCCGGGGAAATCTTGAAGCTTCTTGATTTTTTTTAACCTGTTACAGTAATTTTTGATGTATCATGTGTGTCCACCTTCTGTCCACAAAGACTTAAAACCAATGTTTAAATTATTATTTCTATGGACAGAGAGAAGACAAACATTGTTAGTACACATAGTTGAAAGTGTTCTATACTTTCTTTATTAGGTTACTTTTACCACTTATCATCTACTGGCTTGGTGCTAATTTAAATGATACACTCATAATGCTGTGAAAAATTATTTGCCCCTACCTGATTGAGTGTTTTGCATATTTGTCACACTTAAATGATTCATATCATCAAACACATTTTAATAGTACTGACCTGATTAAATATAAAATGCTGTTTTTAAATGATGATTTCAGGGGAAAAAATAGACCAAACCTGCCTCGTGTGAATAAATAATTGCCAGGCCCTTGCTAAATCATAAATGAACTATGATTAACCACATTTTTTGGAAAGCTGAGTTCAATTTCACTTGACACACTAAGGCCTGATTACTGCCAGGCCTGTCCTCAAGATCAAGCACACTTGGGTTATGCAACAGGACAATGATCCGAAACACACCAGCAAGTACAAAAAACAACAAAACAAAATGAAGGTGTCGGAGTGGCCTCCACAATGTACTTTAATCTGACTGAGATGCTGTGGCGTTTTTCCCTAAGTAAAATAAATCATCTAAAAACCATTATGGTATTATGTATTTACTCAGTTTATCGTTGTGTAATATTAAAATTTGTTAACAATTGATGTGATTTAAATGCGACAACAATGCAAAAAAAAAATTTACAAATCAGGAAGTGGATAAATTACAGAGCATTGTAAAGGACAGGACATTTTACTGGACTCTCTGCTCAAGTTTTTTCCCCCCAAACGTTTGTGTAAAGAAAACCTATGTGACCACATCACAAAACACTGCTGATTGCCGTAGCCATTATCTCACCTCATATCATCTCCCTCGGGACAACAAGTGCCCCTGACGACTTTTTCACCTGTGGCCATCTTGCTTTGTGACTCATCTGTCAGAAGACCACTTCTTTCCTCCGCACTGCCACAGGGACTATCACCGCGGCAGCAAAGGGCCCCCATCAGCTCACTCCCTCTTGCTTGGGAGGCTCGTCGGGCTGCAGACCGAACAGTGACCTCTGAACCGAAGCAACTGCAGGCGACCTGATGAGCCGCTGACACCTGAATATTTCAGGAGTCCATGATGAAGTATCTGTTAAATCCAGGAAAAAAAAAACAGGTTTGTGTCTTGTAGTTGGGCTGAGCCATAAAGACAACACAGTGTTGTTCACCCACTACTATGGAGCTCCTCTTCTGTATCCTAAATGTGTGCCAAACCCAAAGTTAATCAAGCATGGAGCAAAACACACTACCCAGTGTCAGATAGACCTTTATTGGAAGTAGGTTATAAAACTTCCAGCAGAATAATGACCCAAACATCTAATGAACCATGAAAACACTGAACTGAATGCAACCAGTAAATGTTGGCACTACTACTACTTGAATTACTACAAACCGATGATCAACTAAAACAAATTTTACTGTGTTCAACTAATCGATTCACCAACTAATCATTTCAGACATCCAGTTGCCACGGCAACTAACATTTACACATAACATGACCTATTCTGTGTTTTACGTGTTACCAATAATGGTGCTCCCACATTTAGTGTTAAATAAGTGTGAAATTCCTTCCACGCATTTACAATACGCCACATAGTAACGCATGCTAGCTACTTCAAATTAGCTTACATTGTAGATACACAACATAAAATATTTTTAAAAAGTGTAAATACAACAGTGGCAGCACATTTCACGCTGCACATTCGCCTGGAGCTGCGTTTATAACCCGAAATAATGTCAGAAACGTACCTTGGCTGAGTTTTATGGAGGACCAACTCCACCAGATTAAAACCATGAAGCTAACGCCAGCTGCTGTTTCTGTTTCACTTTTGGTTAGCAGAAGTTAGCATGCCTGCTAGCTGCAGTTAACATAAAACACAAACATAAGCCAGTAAAGAGTGATCACCGCCACTGGGACAGCCTCAGCCACCGTGATTACCTCTCCTTATGACTGTACCTTTGTCGTTTAATACGGTACATTTCATAAATAACAGGCATTTACTGTGCTTTCTGCGGGTGCGTACTGCTAGCATAGCCGGAGCAGCACGGTCCCAGCACTGCGCATGTCGTCATGTGCGCCGACGGCTCTGCTGCGTTCAGGTGCTGCTCGGAAATATGTACCTCTGTGAATAACACACATTCACACGGAAAGGACTAAAGTCACAATAAAACGTTATTTAAACTCTGACTTTCATCTTAAATTTCTGATTTTAATTTTAAAAATGTGCCTTTTTTTCCCAGAATTCTGAGATTCAACTCAGAACACATTAAAATTGTTAAATCCCCGCTGTCTTTACTGCTAATTAAATAAAATAATTGATCACTATTATATGTTTTGTGACCTCTGATGCCAATAGGCAACTTCTGTATGCTTTATGTATGTTTAGTGATAATGAGAAACGTGATATCAGTAAGTGAAAGTGTCAGAAGTGAAACTGTTAAGAAAAACAGGTCAAAGCATGGCCAAAGGTTTCTAGAAGAGCAGACTATTGTGTATAGCAGATAAAAAATAAGGGAAATAGGAAAAGAAATACTCTAAAATATAGAAAATTCATTTTTTTTATTTTGAATTGTTCTTCAACCATCTCCACAACCACTTCACAACTGTGAAATATTAAAATATTATAAAAAAATACTTCATTTCTATATGTAAGAAATTTACATTAAAACCTTTGTGTCATAGTTCATGAGCAGCATTTGTCTTTGTGATATTGCTTCCTGATTTTCAGTCACTACATGTTCTTCAGCTCCTGTATGTGATCGATCAGCTCCTGTGGGAGTCCGAGCTCTGACACTACGCCCATGCAGCGTTGTAGGAGATTATTTAAAGTGTCTCCTGAGCTACAAGAGCGGTCAGTGTATCCTGAGCGCCACTTTTGTGGCTGGTGAGGACCATCCAGGTCCATGGTTTCTCCTCTCCCACAGCAGTCCGTTTCTTTACATCCCTCGTCACAACAGCCCAAATCCGTCTGCTCCACCTCCAGGTCATCCATGCTCTCCGAGACGTCGCTTACACTGGGAGGAGGATTCTCCAAGGCCTTCCCAATGTCGTTCATGATTTGGTCTTCATGCTGTGTAACCCGCTGTAGCAGCTCAGTCACAGAAGCAGGGACGGGGTTTTCTGGATACTGGATCTGGCACCAGCACCATATAGCACTGTGACATGGGACACAAAGAGGCAACAGTGTCAGATACAATGGCACAGAGAAGTGACAGGGACACAAAACCACTGGACAGAAAAGACATTCAATAATGGGCAGCACAAAAGACACTCATGATGTTTCTGTGCAAGAAAGAGTGTGACTTTAAAGCATTAACAAACATGAAAATATCTATATATAAGTTACAATCAAATTAGTGAGTTAAAATAATGAATTAAATAGCATTTTTATGATTAGATTTTCTTTTTTACTGAACTGTATCAAGTTTAATATTTTGTCTGTCGATAGGACTGAGCGTCGAAAACTGTTCTCGTACGTTTACATATGCTTAGAGATCGTTCTGCTAAATAAGAACAGGTTTTACACAATCGTCTGTTTATATTCATCAGTGAGGAGTCAAAATAGTGGTTACAGGCACCTGCTTGAACATCATATTGTTATTAGGTTCGTGTATTATTATTACTATGTGATAACTCCTTTCTAATTTGCAGCTCATTTTGCTTCTAATCAGCTGAGGTACTGAAGTGTCTCAAATGTAATCCCACTAAATACTATGAGAGTAACCACAGTTTTCACAGAAATCAATTTTAGTGAAAGTGTGTACTTGGTATACAAGTACAGAGTACAGAATTTGAAGCGATTTTGTTGTTGTTTGGTTCAAGATTTAAAACAGCATTTCTACAAAATATTTTTGACATAGAGTGATTAATCAAGAACTGTAATAAAACCAGGGTTTACCTTACTATCCCCTTGAGGCGGCCCACAGCTGCAGTCTGAGCTGCTCCTTCCCTAAAGCCCTGGTTGAAGCCGACCTGAAGCGAGGCCTCCTCCCCGGCATCGACTCCATCCACATATCCATCCTGACCGCAACAACCACACCGTCAGTTACAGAGGAAACATTCACATTTGACAGCAAACACGGGTTTAACAGCTCTTTAAAGGTATTAGTTAGTTTATTACAGGTTTGTGAAGGCAGGCTGCGCTATTTAAACGTAAACTCTGACATTCATAGTCAGTAGTAGTGATGTTAGATAGTTAGCTACATTAGCTTTACCTTGACTCGCTTCTTCATGTTGGACATCCACTCTTTACTCTGAAGATTAAGCTCGTCTGCATTCTCATCGAACACATCATCCCCACTGGATAAAGCAGATTTAACCCAGGACATGGTGGATTAAAAACTAAACCTTTTATAAAGACGAGTGTCGGCGTTTTGGTGGCATATGAGCAGACAAATACCGGATGACAACAAACTCTTCTTCTTCTTCTTCGTCTCCTCTACTTCCGCCTCTTCTTCTTCTGTGGTTTTTGAGTGCAGATTTGTTACCACAGTGTCCCCTGCTGTTCGGAGGGTAATTTGCTCTTTAAATACAAAGTTCTTTCTTTCTTTCTTTCTTTCTTTCTTTCTTTCTTTCTTTCTTTCTTTCTTTCTTTCTTTCGTTATGTAAAGTTGTGTCTTGTATCAGTTCAGATACATCCAAGGGGCTTCAATTCAAATATTGATATTATTAATACTTACAATCTTTGTAAAAACAAACAAACAAACAAACAAACAAACAACTACAGAAATTTGCAATTTAATTTTGTGAATGTGTAACTTTGTTAGGCTTCAACCCAGGAGGTGACAGAAGTACATAGAATCAACACTGGAGGAAAACTACAAACACTTGACAAAAACATGTTTCACTTCAAGTAAAGCTTTAAAGTATTTTAAGTATTTTAAACACTATTGCACTTAATGCTGTTGGTGACATGACTGTGCAACTTGTCTTTTATGTACTTAATTCATATAATTAATACATCATTTATTTGTTGATTATACTTTGTATTACAAATTTGTTCCTGAAAAGTAACTAGTAACTAAAACTGTCAAATAAATGTAGTGAAGTGAAAGTATTTCCCTGTGAACCTTAGTGGAGCGGAAGTAGAAATAACACAACATTGACCTCTACGATCAGAATCAAAATGTTTTAGTAGTTATGATTTTGTACTTGATATGAGTCTAGTGCTTCAACTTGAGAGCTAGTGGCTCATTTTTACACAAGTGCTTAGACTTTTACTTGAGTAATGAGTCTGCAAAAAATAAAACAATAAAAAAAGAGAATAAAAACAAAGGGAAATGTGGAACAAACAATCAAATACATTAATATAAACTATAAAAAAAATAAGAGCTGATTGTGAAATATGTGCAAGAAAGCGGCCAATAATTGAACAGTGTAGCA
>OMLM01012736.1:107368-127576 GCA_900302695.1 Helostoma temminkii
CATTTTTAACCTTCATTTGGTTGTTTTTTAATATATGAAAATTATCTAATTAATCTATGAAAAGTTTAAACAAGATTGAGATGAAAATGATAAAAATATCACAGGAATATCATATTATTGCATTGGTAACACATAGCTAACAGTCAATTATCTCTGTATTTCGTCTTTTTGGGTTTAGATAAATAGATAAATGATAAATGGGCTCTAGCTATTTTAAAAATGTCAACAAAATGAATGACTTAAACTAAATTACCTTACAACTTAAAGCTCATGGTTTATGAATCTGAATATACGTCAGTTACTAAAAGTTTTTATTTTACCTAAAAACAGTGATAATACAATGTGGTAAAAAATACTTCATCAACCCATTTGTAATGTCATTGTACTGTATGATACAGTGCACTGTACACATAAATTAAATTACACATAAATTAAATTAGATCAGATTAAATCACAAATAAATTTAAGCCTCGTTTCTCTGCAGATCTTTTAGCAGCATTGACTGTGTTGTTTCTGATAGAAACAACACAGTCAATCATAGACAGAAAAACAAAATAAAAAAGATAATGGCTTAAAATTATACTATATGCATATAAAGGTATGTGCTTGAAGCAAAAAGCTTTTGATCAAACAAATAAAATGTCTGGAATTATTTCCAGCTAATAAACAAAAGAGAGATGTAATTTAACATTAGTGACTAATAAATTAATCAAACATGTTTTGGTCAAACATGTTTTATTAAAATGGCAGAAATCCTGTTGGTTCTTCTTAATGAAGGACAAACGTTTCACTCCAGCTGTTTAGAACCACTGTCCGGCGCATCTGTACAGTTTCCTGTTTAAGTTTTCAAACAAGAAAATGTCATCCATCATGACAAACACATTATTCACTCATCAATAATGCATCTCACCTCCCTTTTTCTCACTGTTGAGAAGAGACAGAGGGGGAAAAAAATGCTCCTTGTTTTATTTTCAGATTTTCCCATTCCTCATGCCACGCTTTATGGAAAACACAAGAGAGACCGGACGCTCTGTAAATGCGTTTCACCTTGGTGGAATGCATTTGCAGCCGCTGGAAAACAATGGCCTTGAGAATACTTGGGGGCCACGGTGGAGTTGTCTCTGTTCTGGAAATGGAGTCAGCCCCGAGGCCTCATTCGCGGCAGCCACACCTTCAGTCCCCCTCGCTCAAAGAGTCAAAACAACCAGCCAGGGCAATCACCTGACACATTTCCATCCAATTTCCACTGCAGAATGTGTTCATTTTCAGGCTAATGGCATGTCATTTTGCTGGAGCCTTTGGTCAAGAATTAATCCTGGAATCAAAACAGATTTTCCGGGGAGCAATCTTCCATCAAGTATTGATTTTTTTACACTCACGGAGCCTGTACTCCCTAATTTAACCTGACAGCCAGCAGCACAATGGACTGGGAGCACCTTGGCATCTCACAGAGGGAGCTCTCCTCCTCCTCATTCTCTCTATGAAGTGAAAGAGAGCTTGGGAAGGAAAAAAAGGACTCCCAGATGTATAAAACAAAGAGCATTGCTTACAGAAAACACAGAGATAAAGCTTCTGTCTCTCTGTTTTACCTCTAATTATGTTTTTTAGTATGGTGCAACTTGGGCAGGTACGACTGAGAGGGAAAAGGGAGAGTGTTCTGGGGCCATCAGCTATCATTATGGGCCTGTTGACATCTCCCTGTCTTTGAGTGATTCTCATCTGTGATTTCCCCTGGCCATTTTCCACCGATGTACGAAGAGGGGTTTCATCATGGCCCCATAAAAAAGGCCCAAAGTGTCTACACAGGTCCTCGCTAATAAGAAAGCAAAGATGTGTGCGACCATGTCACTCCTCTTCCATCCATATCTGCTCTCTTGATGCCTTCAGATATGCAATCATTCTCTTTTCTCCCCCTTCTTTCTTTGATTCTCTCTCTGTCTGTGCTGTAAGTATACTATACCGTGAGTAGAGGTCAGAGGGATGAGAGGATGATGGAGGGCAGTGCCGGCTATTTTCCTCTAGCTCTTAAAGCTGCAATGACCTATGTGCAGGAGAGTTGCACTTTGCCAAAGGGTTTTCCATGCACTGCTTACAAACTACCTGACTTCAGTTTCATCTGCTGCCTGTCAGTTCATAATCATCAATTTCAGGCACCATGTGGTCTGATACTGATACATTTTATAATGGTACAACATTTTGTGAAGCTATACTATAATTATTATAATACAGGTTGGATGGGTGGATCATGTGACGATGGGCCTTTGGGCTCAGGCTGTTAATGTAGAAAGACAACCATCCAGGCTAGAGAGGACACCTCCACTCTCATCACTAACTTCAATATAATCCAAAAGCTGTAATGTCACAGTGACCTTTTAACACCTTTTATGCCAAAATAGCAGACGTGTTAGCTTATTTATACATGTAGCTGTTATGGAGCAACATTTTTATTCATTTGGAGCTGGATTGTGTCCCTGTGTCCTTTCCTTTCACCTCTGTTTCTGGGCATCAATGATGTAGATGAAAATATCAGCCAACTGAAAACCAGTTCAGTTTTCATTCACAAACCAGTTGTGTCCAGGAACCACAGAACCAAACACTCTAATGCGAAGCTGCAGCATCAGCTTTTTCAGCTTCACTTTGACTAAGCTCAGCCCTCAGAAAGTTTTGAATATAGTTGTTTTTTCTGTGTAGATCCTTCGTGAATCTGTTGAAATTCAGCAGAGGTCCATACTGAATCTAAAAATTAGGTTTCTTCAGTCAACCAGGCAACTTTGCTTTTTTAGCTTTGACAGGTTTAGCACAGCCAGTCATGACGCCAGTGTTGTCTAGATTCTAGTTCAGATCTGTTCTCGCTGTGAACCTGAATTCGAAGCTTCTTGGCCAAAATCTCCAAACATGGTTAGTAAGGAGGACTGAACCTGTTCTCTGTTGACCATAAAGTCCTGTGAGCAGCGAGAGTGAACCAAAAAGTAAAACTGTAAAACTGAGAGAAGCTGCAGATTGTTTTCTTCATTACTACAAGAGATAACTTTAACTAATGTCAAAATAATGATTGTAGCCGCAAAAGATTACAGACAGTTTAAATAGTTTTGAAAGCATTTTGCAGATCTATAGTGACGGTACTTTTCACAGACACCAAACAAAATACTACATAGTACTTTACAAAATAATTTAATAAAGGATCAACAGAAAAATACATGCAGGTTCTTCTTTTTTTATTTTATATATAAAATATATATTAAATATATTTCAATCTCAAAGTCAGGATCTATCAATATGTGCTTGAAGCCATGATATATAATCCTGCACATTGCACTTGTTTAAACCAATTATTAGACTGAGGTTAGAAACAGCAAAATATTTGTGATGTCACAGATCATATCCTTCACATTTAAGGTTGAACTCAGAGGATCTTTCGTTATAACGACAAACTCTGCACAAACATCATTTCTGAACAGAAAACACAGAACAGATGAACTGAACAAGGTGAAGGTGACTTCAGACAGACTGTTTGTGTAAAATGGGCAGCAGGGAAAAGTCTTCACATACATTTCTGCTCCAGTTTCATAGTGTGTTAGTGGGAATAACGATTTGAACAACTGCAAATCTTTTAGGTGTGTGTTCAAATTAAGTAGATTAACTTAAGGTGGGTCCTGAAAACTCACCATTTGTGGAAGAAGTTGTCATCAGTGTGGTTTTGAAATATTATTTATACTTTTAAGCTACATGAAATAAACATTATAATAAATAAAATATTCTTCTAAAGTTAACAGATGGGCTGTGGTGAATTGTGTTCAGAGGACATATGAATTAAAGAAATTAATTTATATATTCATTGCTTGTAAAATCTTGGCTACTGTAGGGTTTCGGTCTGGATTGGGCTCAAAGATTTAACTGGGTTAAAATACAGATTTTACTTTAAAACAGGGCAGAGTGGCTGGTTGAGGGAGACAGGAAGCAGCAACTGCATAAGAAAGGTAAGTTAATATATGTATTATTATATGTATTATCATGGTTGTACAGGTGGTGGGATCAGCAGGTAAGTAATGAGCTGGAGAGGATGTGGGTTGGGCTCTGCGGTGAGTACTGGGATTGAGCAAAACACACAAACACACAGGGATTCCTACAACAGATTTTTCCACGAGAACAGTTCAGGATCCAAAAACTGAGCAGAGAATATTCAGGACAGAGAAAACAGAGTCAGGGTCCTATTCAAGGTCGATACTGAGGTTACAGAGGCAGAACAATCATCAAATTCAATTTCCACAATTCTAAGGCCATGTCCAAAACAAGTAATAGGTCAGGTAACTGATCAGAGAGACCTACAGGTTCTGATAGGGGCTAGGCCGGCTCAGGTCTGAGACAAGATCCGAGTTCAGGTTCTGAAATTTTCAGGCAAGTCAAGGCTGGAGAGTCTGTTCAGGACAAAGGTTGACAATCTGGCAAATATGGGCATAGCAGGAAGCCAGGCTGGAAACCTACAGCTGTAGGTTTTTGGAAACCTGTCTCTGGACCCGAACTTCCTAAACCTGCCTGAACCTGATCTGTCTCAGTCTCTGCCAGTTTAACCCTGATCTGAAGGACTGAAGGACTGCCTGCAGGATTGTGGACGTTCATACCTCTGCCCCAGTGTGTGTTCATGTTTGCTTTTGCTACTTTAGAGGAGAATCAACTGGAGAAAACGGCCATCTTGTTTCCGGCAGCCATCTTGTGCGTCACTTACCTGCTCGGACATCTCCAGCTAACCTGAACTCGGCTTATTCCTCGTCACCTGTATTCACTCTAATCTGCATCTGGGAGTACAACAACCTATATCCATTGGGTTTACCTGGCATCTCCCATCCTTTATTTCATATCTCTTGTGTGCTGTGACAACCCTCCTTCCTGTGTGGTTCCCTGAAAAGATACTAACCCGTCCAGTCCCTGGCTCCTGTGTTCTCTCAACTTATCTTAAAATTCAGTCCAGTGTTGCTAGACCCTTAACTGCATTAATGCATTTTTAGATGACAATCTTGTGTTTCTTAGTTTACATTTGCTGTGTTGAAAAGCCTTTAAACCATAAAAAAAACTCATAAAAGAAGTGGATGTGAACTTTTTTGATAATGTTCTTTTTTCTCTAATAGAACTACGGAGCATAGATCAGGAATTATGTGTGGTTGTGATACTCTGAGCTAAAACTGCTAGAAAACAGAGACATCACAGCCTAAAGACATGCATTCAAAAACTGGGCCGGTGCAAAGTTAAATGGACTATGAGCCACCGCAATCAGCTGCTCACGTTAGACAGGTGTCTGTGTAAAGACCCAGGCTATTAACTCCTCTACCTGCAAATACCTCACAGTGTGTCATTGCTAATAACGCTGAAAAAATAGAAACAAGAGTGAAAGCAAAAGGGATCATATGCATGGCCAACCTCGATTGCATGTGAGGATTGGTAATTGCACCCCCAGAGGCATCTGGGTGTGCAGAGCAGCAAAGTGGGAGACGCCTGAGCAGCTCGGGCTTCACAGTCAGTGTACCAACATCTCAACCTTGAGGAGGAAGTGAAAACAAGAAGGCGGAGGAGCGGAGGGTGAGGGATATACAGACAGTTCATTTACCCAGAACATCAACCTACCGCGCATTGTCTGAAAGATAAGGAAAGTGAATGCTTCATGCCTGATGGAAAACAAAGGCAGCAATTTAAAACCATCTGCATCCAACACATGCACTCTTTCCCTCCACCTCTCTGTTTCTGTGTCCTGACTGATATTGAAACATAATCCATTTGAAGCGCCAACATGTCATAATATTTTTATGCGGCCTCCCTCTCCCCATTCAGGACAATTTCAGGTGGCTGCAGGTTGAACGGGAATGTTTTATTTCAACAAGTCAGACAGTCGACTGGAAGTGGAGACTTCACTTTGATTCTGTTTAAAAATATATGTAGAGAGAAGTAGAGCTTAGCTGCTTCTGTTAGCCTCTAAGCGCCGAAAACAACACGATTTAGAAATCAAAAGTCATCTTTGGGCTACTGTCTCCACTAGAAACAATACAAAGGCTTGAATCCTTAGATTACCGTATACTGCTTTTAGGTTTTTGCTAGAAGAAACGCAAGCTTGTTCACACTTGAACAGACTTTTCTAAAATATATTTGAGTCAAGATTTTACTGGACACATTCACTTATTGCTCTTAACTTAATATTAGCTTTTTATTTAAAGGGAAACATGTTGTAAGGAGTACTACTGCACACTGAAAGAACACACCTGCTGTGAATATATGAGTCACATTTAGTATTGTAAACAGACAGATTGAGCTAGATTAAAAAATAGATTTTGAATTTGGCAAATATTTCCTTCTCCAGTGCAGTTTTAGTTCAGGGGTACTACAGTGCATTGTTATGCTTTTTTCTTAATTGTCACATAAAAGAGGAACCTAATTTTGTTTTTAATTTTGTTCAATATTAGGCTACAAGGAAAATTGTTTCATAACTCATCGTTTTTGTCATTTCGTGGAGAGAGGTGTCGATACGAAAGAGAGGCTGAAGAAGTGAACATGAAAGCGTTTGCAAGAGCGCTCCAGCTGATCTGACACCGAATCCACACAGAGTAATTACATACATGCAGAAAACAACATATGACAGCAGCCATGTGCAATGATAGATGAAAACAAATCCTCGCACATGTCCAGATCAATTGTGTAACAGGCATTATGTGGAGAAGATAAAGTCAGAGGCACTGACCATGTTTTTAAATAATCTATAAATTAATTTTTCACAAGCTTCACACATTTATGGAAGTGCAATACTACAGTAAATCACTGGAAAGCTATTTAGGAATATAATTAAGTTTCTTAATGTTGTAACTTAACATGTCACTTCCTACAGAAGAAAGCAGCTTATCCTGAAATCGTCCATATACAGCAAATGTCCCTTTTTCTTATCTGAAGTGAGAGTCTGGAATAGAGTTAATTAAGTGCATTAGTTCATATACTGTGGATTTGGAACATTTAAATAACTTCTTCTGCTGACTAAACCATTTTAAGATGTCTCGAGTTGTTTTACCACAGAGGAGTCAACACAGTCACAGATGTGGTTAATATATAAAATATAGCAACATATTTCCTGTTTTACTAAAGAAGAACGAGAAGAGATTCTAGGAATCTATCCAACTTATCATTTAGTTGGTCAGTCTAGGATTAGAATACTCACAATTGTGCACAAAAAGGAACAAAACTTTTGGGCATTAAAAGTCCAGACCCTGACATTTACTCCACTATATGTGCTTTAGGATTCCTTTTAACTGAGCTGTTACTCTTCATTCAAAAGCACTGCTGTGCAGAGAAAGAATAGAAAGAAAACTTTTATCAACAGCAGAATACAGTTTGAGAAAACAGATATGGGTCAGGAGCTGCATCTGCACAATTACATTCTTAATGGCAAAAACAATGAAAATGGTGCAGATAGAAAACAAAAGAATATCAAATAACTTGCTCGAGCTCTGTACACCTCAGCCATCACCACTCAAAAATACACCCAATGTTTTGAAATGATGGGGGGAGAAGAGAGCTGAAAGGAAGACGAAAAAGCATCTTGAACATCAGTTTTCAGTCTAATGTTAATAATTTATGTTGTCTGTGCTTTTTATTATTATTATTTATTTATTTACTACTTTCTTTTCAGCAGCCTGCTCGTTTTTCAAAGGCATCATGGACAGGGAAGCCATATCAAACTTTTGAGTTTAGTTTCAAAAGGCTTTCTCCCCATTTATTTATATATTTCTTCTTCTTTACACTTGTCTTGTTGTTATTTGGTGAGGCAAACACATGAAGCTTTGATGAGAAGCAAACCTGACATGTATTCTTCTCTACTGACCCTGAGGAAATCTAAATAAGTAGCTAAATATTGAATGTAAGACTTGTTTTGTAGGCTTTTCTCTCATTAAACACATCAATAGCCAGTTAAATTCATTCATCTGTTCAGCAAAAAAATCGTATACTACCTTAAATGTGAAGATTTGTATACAGGATACTTTAAGATGCACTTGACCATGACCTCTCGAAAAGAGAAAGTCAGAATAAGCTTGATTTTATTTGATGTATTTGACTCAATAACTGTGTTTAGTCTGAAAAGATGAAAAGAGAAGTTGGTCATGTTTATAGAATATTTGTATGTTGCCGAAAACTTTGAACTCCACTGCAGTCTTCACCTGTGGTGCCTATATCCCATCTTTTGAAAAATAAAATATGAACTTTTTGAATGATTATAAATCACATTTCTATCTATCTATCTATCTATCTATCTATCTATCTATCTATCTATCTATCTATCTATCTATCTATCTATCTATCTAATGTTTTTCCTACTACCTCATTTAGTTGTTTTAACTAAAGCTTGTTTAATGACTTACTGCAATGACTTAATCCCCTCAGGGGCAGTTTAAATAACGTATTCTCCGTCATAATCTAATTTAGTAACAGCTTTATTTAAATGTGGGAAAAAAATTACATAGTAAAAGTAATTATTCTTTTTTATGAATTGATATTAATTTATTATAATGTTAGGTTACTGAGTACTGAGGAGAAAAACTAGATTGAGCTTCAGCTGATTAGTGAGACATGGATCTAACAGTTTCCTGTCATCTGATTTATCAGTTCTGCTTTTGCTACAGTCGTCAGTGTCTGTGTGAGTTTTACAGCATGTTGCCTCATTTAAATATACATGGCAGAAACATGCGAAACAGCCAGGTTGCCTGTAGTTGTTGTATTTTGACTCGAGGCCACTGAAAAGACAACACAGAAATCATGTCAAACAATTGTTTATTACTAATTATGGTACAAATCAACGTGACAGACTTGAAGCTTTTTTTTTTTTAGAAATACACAAAGTGCTGCTTAACTGACCAAACAGATATTGCTCTATAGATTAAGTACAGTTTTCAGTCTATAAAAAATGAAAACCAACCTCTGCAGGCTCTTCAGCTTTGGTTTCGAGTTCTTTGACTATTAACAAAACATCAAACCAGGTTGTCTGTGTTAGTAAAATTTCACAAAAGTATTTAAACATGTTTAACAAATCATCCTAATTGGGTTAAGAGCAACATTAATGTAATCTCCTTTTCCTTGGGTCTACGGGTCTGTGGAAACTATGGTGAACATCACAACAAATGAGAAATAATGCAGTACAATAATAAAAAAACCAGAAGAACAGAGATTCACATGTGGCTCAGGAAACCACTTCACAAAAATAAAAACAATCATGTGTCACTTAATAAAAAAAAACACAAGCCTCTCCCTCCATGTTGAAGGTGAACATCGACGACAGTGCAGAGTAATCGTTTGTCTTCTCTTCTGACCTGCTGCTGCTTGTATGGCATTTGTATGATTCTCACAAGAACAGTGCTGAGGTAAACCCTGGATGAACTACTGTACATTTCTACTCTTCAATTCCTTTATCTCAGATTTTAAAGATTGTCAACATCGTGAATCTATTTCTCTGTACAATGTGCATATCTATAAAGCTTTGGTCCAGCATTGAAAAGTTGAGCAAAGGCATAACTCCTTTCTGTGTATGCTTTTATTTTTTGGTTTTGGTTATAGCTTTACTGTTAAATCTCAGAACTGATCCACTGCTGCTTTCTTATATATTTATGTCACAGATGGTGCAGACATACAGTGTTTCTTGGCCAAGGATTTACCTGAAGTTAAGTATTTTTTCTCTTGGAAAAAAGCTAAATCTGTGTGTGTGTGTGTAACTGCAGTGAAACAGAGTGATACAGTAGATATCTAGATTAAATGCTAGTTAAAATGCTTTAATTGATAATCAAAATTATAATTATTAGTCTGTCTGTGCACCAAAGGAAATTAGTCTACAGTTGACTTCCCTCCAAACCTCACTGCTTTCTTTTATAACACAGACATGTTGAGTGTATGTGCGTTTTTCCAGGCGGTGACAATGAACACAGCAGTGCACAGTGGACTGAATGACTGAGATAACCAACATGACATGGAAGGACATATCGAGCAGACACATGATTCTGAATAAATTGCATCAAATTTCACCTCACTTCAAATTAAGTTCACTTGTCCTGACATGTGACACTTATTTTCAACATTCGCCATGCTTTTTCATCTTTTCATGTGGGGGGGGTTTTGTAAGAGCCAAATATTTGTAGTGACATCTGAGAGGTTTTTTTTTTTTTGCCTGGAATGTTGACATTTCTGACAAGGTGATACCATACAAACTTATAAGTGTACAGAGAGTAATTCATCAACACATTAGTGGACCGAAATTCCTTTCCACAGGTATGATAAAAAAAAGAAACAAAGTTTGTACACTTGAGTTGAAATATTCAAGTTATAAAAACATCTGAACTGGATTAAACGCAGTAGTTTGGTCAGTGGCAACAATCAGGCTTCCACCACAATAAATCACAGGGTAATTAAAGGGTTTATCACGTAAAATAACAGTTTTCAGTGACATTAGGGAAATTCTTATAATAACACAAAAGTTGGGCTGCCTGGTGAGATTCATCTTAGCCAAGTCTGTAAGTAATTTCTCTTATGATTTGAGTTGAAACATGCAGAGGGACATTTTCTTAAAAGACATTTCTTCCGATACATTTTGAGAAATGACAGTAGACACCATGTAGAAGCTGTTTGACATGACAGTGTTTTTTTTTTTTTGTTGACCCACAGAGTAAAACTCATTAGAAAAAGGAGGGCAAAGCCATGTGCACAAATAAATAAAAAGGTTAAAATCTTCCCCAGTCCTTGAGCTGTATGTTTATGTGTTCTTTGGCTATCAGGCTTTGGCAACAGAATGACACAGTAGCTCAAAACAAAGCTGCAGTAGACTCAACAGACACCAGACCCATCATCATCATCATCTTCACCATCATGTGACAGTCCTTAGTTTACTCTACCTCGGTCCTCTGAAGCAATCTCATGAGATTATTAATAAATACCTGTAAAAGTTGTACAAAGTTACACTGTGACTGAAAATATTTGCAGATGAAACACAAATTGGAGGCAAACGACAATATTATGCTCTCGTTTAACAGCGAAGGTAAATCTTTTTTTCTTTCAAATGAGGAGTTTATCAGCGCGATTTCAATTCGAAGACAGCATTTTTCCTTTTTTGTTTAGATATTTACATAAAAACAATGAAGAAAAAAGTAAGCGAGACAAAGATAAAATGTATACTCATCCTCACACGTATAGCTTAGATTTGCCAGTACAAATGTAAAAATTTAGAGCACATTTACATTACAAAATTATTCTTAGTACTCAGATGCAACAGACTTTGGTAAATAGTGTTTTGATTTGGTATGATCTCTTTACTAAATCCCTCCTTGTGGGAACCAAAATTTGGGTGATAGTCTGGTCTGTAAGGCCAGAATCTAAAACTCTTTGAAACAGCACACTGCATGTTTTTACATAATTCTCAGATATTAATCTCTTTTTTCTTGTTTTTGGTTTCACCAAAGTCATTTACATAACTGTGGTAATCACACTGACAACACATAGTTTTTGTTTGCAAACTCATGACTGTCCATCCAGGTGACTTGGGAACATTTTTCAATTCTCATTTCGAGATGAGTTCATCCACCTTTGTTGTTTTAATGGCTGCCACTTTTCCACTGCACGTTGTTGTCAGAGGGCTCGCTCATTTCGGGAGCTCCTCTAAAGAATCAGTGAGAGGGTCCATTGGGGCAGCTGGGCCGAGTTCGGGCTGTTTCAAACGCTTTATTGTGTTTTTCAAGGCTTGCCTCTTGTTGCAGAACCAGACACGCACCACCTCTCTGTCATAGTTCAGTTTCTCAGCTATTTCTGTCATTTCCTGTCCGGAGGGGTGTGTGTTCTTCTCAAAGTGGCTGTTGAGGATCTCGAGCGCCTGTGGGGTGAAAGAGGTCCTCCGCTTGCGTTTTTTCGAAGGCTCGCTGCCGATAAACTCAGTCAGGTTCTGCATGCCGGATCGGTGGCGGGCTTCAGCCTCGGCCATCCAGCGCTCCAGAACGGGCTTAATCTTCTGGGCGCTTTTAGGGGTGATGTCCAACTTCTCAAACCTGGCAGGATATAAAAGGCCAGGGTTCAGTTTGCCTGTCAGACTGCTACCTATAGTGTTCTCTTGGGCTTCCTGTGGTAGGAAAAAGTGGCTTCTCAGGATGGTGTGTCTGGGGAGAATTGAGAAAAAAGAATCTTACTTAGGTGCCCTGCCAGAACAAGGGATACGCTGCCTATCTTTTAGTCTCCTCAACCAGAATGCCACACAGGGACTGAGACTAATATCCAGGTACACATCCAAGCCAAATTCAGCTGGAAACACCTCAGCTTCAGCAGCTGGAGGTGTTCATTTTCTGGAGGAGACTGTGGTTCTCTGTCCCACATTGGCAATAATGGAGCAAGGAGATTGCCAATGGCTAAAACCAGGTCCAGTTGAACCAGGAACAACAAACACTGACTAAATGTTGTAAATACTGATCTACAAAACAAAATCAACATAAAAAATAATAATCAAAAAATTATTGCCAAATATCCAGTTCTTTCCCTCAGATGATAAAAACTAAGAAAATCCACTAATGCATGCAGTTAAATATGGCACCATCATTTATTTACAAAAATAGCTTGAATTATTAATCAAAGCGTACATTTAATACATTTTTTAAACTTTCCTTCATTCTCTAACAACCTCTCATTTTATATTTAATAAGAATACATTCAAACACTCCAGAAAGTTACTGCAACCTTACAGCTGTGGACACTATATTCTGACTTTGCATTTTAACAAATCACAGTAAGAACGCAGAATAAGGCTTTTTCTAAAAACACTGATAGTTGGCAGCTTGATGACTCTGTCAGGTACTTTTTGGGTTTGATATGAACAGAAACTGTGTTTGAGGTGACTTGAATAAGATGAAGATGATGTTAAGTTTTGAAGGGATGTAACATTTGTACTGTATGGTCTTTCTAGTGCTAAGGAGAGTGTCTTATTTTTGTTTGTTGTTTTGTGTTTTACTGTATGGAAAATGATTATGATTTGAAATTGATTTTTTAGCACATATTTTATTTATATTTTACACAATACACACACATCAAGATGCAAAGTTTTAGGGTAAATATTGTATTTTGTTAAACTATTTTGAGAAGAGGATTATGAAGATAAACTGTAAAGTATACAGTTACATGACTAATGTGGTTGTACACTACTAGACTGTTCCACAAATCATAACATAATAAAACTGACTGTATAGATTAAAGTTTTTTTCTTTGGGTTTGTGTCTCTTTAATTCAACACAGTATCACAGAAAGACGTTGAGGTGACACAAACGTTTGAGTCAAACGTTACTCAAACCTATTAGTTCCTCTTAGTTCTGTTCAGCTAAGATACTTTGAGGAGGGTTGGTCTAAAAATGTCAACCAGGGCCTTCTAGCACAACTCAATTGTTGCAGACCTTTAAAGCTTTACTTACTGATATTTTGACATATTTTACTGTATTTGTGATTGTGTGTTTCTGTTTTGTATGATTGACGCTGTGACGCTTGATGTTGTGCTTACAGTTTTACTAAAGCTGTAAGGCTGAACTTAACTGAGTGTGTATTAATGGTTTAAAGTACTGTTAGGTTCACTTATTCTTGGTTAAATGCTTATTTTTATAATTGGTTTTATTAGTTTGCTCAGTGTAAATAAAGCTCACCTATAAGAACTCAAACTTAGCCACTGAAAATCACATTAGAAATTTAAATTGTCAGTAAAAAGAACATTCAACACCTAAGCTAAGATCTGAATGCCAGACATAATAAACGTAAAAATAATTAATGATGATGCTTTTAGTAAAGTATGTTGTGGACTGACGACTACGATGGAAAGACAGCAGAGACCAGCTGTAGAAAGAAGCTTTGCTCTCTGTGGAACAAACAATGCACACTAGATGTTTTTAATACAGTGGTGAGCTCCTGCAGACAACAACAGTCAGGGCGCGATGCCCATGCATGCATGAACTTCCTCTGTTTCTACACCTGGTTGGTGCATTTCTGCTTGTCGACAGGCGGTATTATTTATAACCCCGTCCTCCTAAACAGTAGAATGAGGAAGCCTCTATACTGCAGGGAATACATTAGTAGATATGAAGAGTCACCAGAGACGGGACATTTCATGGATCAACAGGAACTGCAGATACTAAAATGAGTTGAGAGCTGCTCAGCTGGGGTATGCACTCCCTCCTCTAGTGCATCAGAACGAAGAAAAATGGCCCAGAATGCACCTCCAGCGTCTTTGGCTCTTCTTAAAAGTACCTTAGGAGCTTCGCTTAGATATGCTGTACGTTTGACCTGAGTTACTGTTTGCCTCAGGGTTTACAGTCTCGAGTTTTAAGCAATGCAGAAAGAAATATCTGAGAGTTAAGATCAGGGCTAGACGATGTGACCTAAAAGCTACATCTTGATAAACAGATTACTGTTAAATTATTTTAGTTTCATTTTAATATCAGAATTTGCTTCCAAATGTGCTTACCGTACATGTTTCCACTGTATAATGTATTGATTTTGTGATATGAAAGTTTTTTGGGTAGAGACCAAGATGTGCCTCTAGCGCAGATTTTTTTAACGTCTCTAAGTAAATAAAAACTTGTTTTTTTAATGGTTTATTATTAAATTACACAGCTTTAATGATTTACAGGAATAGAATAGGAAAAATAGGATATATTTTGTTGAATGAAACATATTGAATCGCTTTGTCTGTGTTATTATTTTCTGTTTGGTTCTGGTTTCTTTATCCAGTGTCTCAATTGATGATACAGTTTAAAATCATGTTCATGTCTGGCTGTTGAAAAGAGACATAACACACATATTGATATTTGGAGAAAATAAATATATCCATGTCACACTCCTGACAGGTTCAGTTGGCATCAAATGCTTTGTCAGATTCTTGGTCTGGTTTACTTTCTTTATATTAGTTAATGTTAGACATAGACACAGAGTTATTATAAAGTACAACTATGAAATGAAATGAAAAACAATGTTTTTGTTTGTGAATAGAAAAAATAGGCTTTGTAGAAGAATGTTATTACATTACTCAATGTGAGATCTGAGAACTACTGAGATATTAGAAATGACAACCTGCCCTGTGATATTTCTCAAACTGAATGTGCAATTATTTATTTTGTCAGTAATTTTGTTGATATATTTTCATAGCTGACTTACAGCTACTGAAGAAATAGTTAAACATGGCTGGGTTAATGTTTTTTATAATGTGGGTTCGAATTTAAAGTAAAAGTTATGGCCTATTGTTTATTTATCCCATGTCAATGTGTCTTTTTTTAAAGATTTTACCAACCAGGACAGGAATCTACTGGAAAGTGTTAAATTCTCTGCAGTGTGGATGATTGATTGAGTTTAACAGAGAGTCTTAAATCATGTATTTCAACATGCTCATGACCAATCCTGATATCAGTCAGTATTTCCACATGAATGTTTTGTATTCACATCAGCTAAACAAGTTAAATTCAAGGCAAAGTAAGACCAAATCTTTGGCTTGATGATGCCCTCATGTAATGTTGGTGCCTGTTTAGATAAACTAATAAAGTGCCTGGAAACATACTGAGCAATGAAAGGAGACAAGATGGAAGCATCTGTCAGTGTCTGTTCGCTGTCCGGGTTCAGAGCTGGAGCCCCAGAGCTACTGTGACGTCCTGTTTCTCCTCAAACTTCATGTCTGCGTTGATGTTAACTAAACTAAAGCATGTGAAGTTTGCCCCTCTACTTAAAACATCAGGATGTCATGTTCTATGTCATACAAACAAAAAAATTGTCTTAACAGCATGAATAACAGCCCACAGAGTGTTTATTTTTCAGGCTAATGGCTTTTAATGTATGTTATAAATATTTGAATTATGTCTGGCGGTAAATATTTCATGTGTGATTTTAAGACTTTAAACATTAGTCGGAGACGCTGGGCCTCATAAGAACCTTGGCTCCTGTACTGTTTCACATTTTATTGGCTGTTTGATGTTGATGTGATTAAAGTTTTAAAAGTGCATGGCAGCACTGTGTCGCATAAACAGCACAGGTCATCAGCGAGGCACGTGCACTGCAGACAGACATTAAAATTAATAATAAGAATGTGAGTTTTACTGCAATGAAGGGGAATACTTGATGGTAAACTAAATCTGTAGCAGTTTTGATATTTGTTGTCAAAACACATGTATTATGGGATTTAAGCAGATACATTTCGAACATTAATTGGCACTTGTCAACTCTTGCAGTAGTTATATA
The DNA here is from genome assembly GCA_900302695.1 of Helostoma temminkii. Classification (NCBI taxonomy): domain Eukaryota; kingdom Metazoa; phylum Chordata; class Actinopteri; order Anabantiformes; family Helostomatidae; genus Helostoma; species Helostoma temminkii. The sequence continues at coordinate 123,617 of OMLM01012736.1, forward strand.
CTATTTAGTGTGCTTAAAAATTAATATTTGGACATGATGTGGCCCACTTATTCTGCCTTGAAAGGGAAATGGGGCTCATTGGTGTCTTTCTGCTAAATGTTAGTCAAGTGGAACAACAGGAGGGATGAAACACTGATAGTCTGATTGTCTCATGAATATATAATGTACCATTTATGACTAAACTGTGCTCCTGGCAGCAGTAAAACATGGCAATCTTATTAACAGATCATCGCCGTCAAGCTCTTAGACCTTAGTAATTATTAAATGCTTTAAGTGCTTCGTGTAATACTTGTGAATGTATTTTGCATAAATAACTCGTGGCTGTCATGTCGGTGGGTGAGAGGGAAGGGAGAGGAAGAAGGCTAAATACAGACATTAGAGGTTTTGTTTGTCAGAGGGGTGAGAGTCAATTATGTGTTTTAATATCTTAATGTCTGTTTAAACATTAAATGAAAAACAGATGGTTCTTATGAGCACTAGACAACTGATCGAGGCTGCATGACTTCATCTGCTCTCATGTGACAGAATGAGGACTTATTGATTTGAAATAATGAACTAGTTATTGCTTGATTTTTTCTTCTTTGTGTCTCCTTACCTGCAGATGGCAGATTGGCTGTACGCCGGCCCCTCGGCTGCACTGAGTGCCTGGCCCACCTGGGTCTGTGTCAGGCCCAGGGATAGCCGGCGGATCTTGAATGCTTTAGCGAATTCACGAATCTCCTCCAGGTTGACCCCGTCCACCTCGCTGGGGGCAGTCTGCGGGTCTACAATAGAACAAACAAATCTCATTTTATTAGCCCTCTGCTCCTCTGTCACTTACCTCATTTTCCACAGTGAATGAAGCAAGCGTCCAGCCATATGCGATCATGATCGTCTCCAAACAACTCTAAAAATATTCCTGCTCTGGGTCAGAACTTGTTATTTCTCTTTGCCCTTGTGCTGTAAACTACATGTATCAGAAAGATGCTTTGAAGAATAAATTCATCTGAGGAGTGAATACAGGCATGTCATGGCTTTATATTGCCAGTGTAAAGCTGTAACCTCACATATAAAGGCATGTATGGACAGATCATGACATGGAGCTTGAACACACGTATATTCTGAAGTCTCTGATAAACATAGAGAAATTTGTAAATACATTATTTCATTCATCTGACCCGTAGTAAAGACAGGTCAGGCCTTTAAACCAGCGGTTTAAAGCCTCATAAACAAACGGTATCCAGATATACTCTTTACATAAAGGAAATCTGCTTATGAATCTCCACATCTGAGCGGAGCTGAAAAACTTCAGCATTTTGAAGAATTTCCTTGCTAATAAAAAGTGATTTCACATTGTACATCAATGTCTGCTGCCCTGGCATCCTGCTTACTAAAGCAAAGTTTGTGCCTCTGAATTATTCATCCTGGTCATTATCAATGAATTATTAAAGGAATCCTCCAAGCGTATTTAAGCAAAAATCTATGGCGCTGCCATGTCGTTGTGCCTCATAAGTGACGTGTAGCGTATGCGGCGTGCTCCAGACGTGTGAACACTCTGAGATGACTGAAATGGGAGGGACGAGCACTCACAGCTTCGGGTCCCATCATCTCCACATTGATGAGCATCTCTTCATCATTCCCAGTGGAGACGATTTACTTAGTGGTTTGAAAGACTAATGGTAGTCTGGAGCAGCAGTTCTCAACTGATGTAGCTTCTGGATCTATATTTTTCTTTAGACGTCGAGTCACGCCTGATTTCAGATTTAAGTAAGAACTAAATTATTTAGCAATAAACAAGCAAACAACAAGAATTGTACATAAAAGATGTTTAAAGCTAATTTTAAAAACACTGAAACAATGGTGACAATAACTTTATGGACCTTTATGCTGCTCACTTTATGCTTTTTTCAGCATTAACGAACGAAAAAGTTTAATAATTACAACAGGATTATAACAAGTTAAACACAAATTACTGAGTAGCCCAGTATTTAAATTTTAATTTCTTTTTATTTTACTTTTACTATATTGTGCTGTAACAGGTAAATTTCTCCCTTGGGAGTCATTATCTCTTTTGTTCATGTAATATATGTTGTTGTCATAGCCAAAAAAATTACACTTTCTGCTGCAGGACCAGGTCGACAGGCCTTAAAATGTGTTTATAAACTTGATTTAGCCTCATTATGATTATATATGCAAATTATTTAGGCAACAACATGGTAGACTCCAGGAGAGGAAAACCATATTTTCATTTTAAAATCATATTTTGCACAGCAGACTCGACAGCTACTGTACTGCATCTACTTTAATTAATTGATTTAATTAATATACTTTATATCCTAATATAATTAATATACTATATACCCAGTAGCTTGAGCGTGAGCTTGAGGTAGGTGCCCTTTCAACTTGTTGGGCAGATGTTTAAAGCAGCTATAATATTATCATCTCTTCATATATTTATTAAAACTATGTAGCAAATAATAATGTGAAAACAATGTGAAAGGAGTCACAACTCTAGAGAGCATTGTCAGCTGAATATGCAGCTTCCCTTATCTTACAGAACTACAGTTTTACTGAACTGTATTATAGTAGTGATAGTATAGTCATGAGGTTTTTAGCAGCGAGAAAACAGACAGTTAGTGACTACCTAGTGGATATATTAAAGCATATTTCCCTCAGGAGGTCGTGGAGACCAAACAGAACTAAATAAGAGTGAATATTGGACAAACATGCTGCACATTTATGATAAAATTACTCTGCAGCTGCTGGATGTCTCAATAAACAACCATTTGCTACTGAAACAAGTTCACCCTAAAAGATAAAATAAACTAAAATATCTTTTATCACATCTTTAACAGGCATGCAGAGCAGACCACATTTGCACCTGGCTAAGTTTTGATTAGATTAAATATATGTAGGACACACTGTGCTTGGAGTCGGTGCAGTTACGGCTGCATTAGCGTGCATCTTTCTTTACATAGGTAGCATATCCAGATACAGGTTGCATATTTTTACCAGATAGAGATGAGAAATACACACCAGTGCCTCTACTCATTGGCAACCAATAAAAGATTTATGAAATTAATGCTAAAAAAGAGCAGGCATTCAGTTGATTTGTCCAGATAAATAACTGTAACCTTAATACACAGTATGGCTGACATTCATCTTTCTGGTTGACATTTTCCCCTCTGATTATTTTTAACAACAGTAAAAGACCTTCTCAGCGTTTTAATCTGTTTCTGGCACTTTGTTTGTAGCTAGTGAACGCAATGACATTTCATTGTCTCTCCTCTGCAGATGACTCTCATTCTATCATGGGATCTTTGTGTATGTTTGCTTTAGGTAATATTGTAATATTGAAAGGAAGTGATAGATGTGGCTCATACTCAACATAAACCATTAATTTGATTTACCACACGGCTGAGCCACATGATTTGTGCAGACTCAAAAATGGTTTATAAGACATTTTCCAAGCTACAAGTAAACATAAACTAAACACAATGTCTACAACAAGTTGATCAATGGCAACTTGTTTTTTATTAAATTCAGCAGCATTGTAGCTGCCTTTGAAATGAGTTTACATGGAGTTTAGGGGAATTGACTCTGACAAATGAAATTTATCTGAATAAAACAGAGTTTTTAAAGGCAGTAGCTGCATGCTGACAGGCTGTGGCCCAGTGATTTATAAGGTTCTGCCAAAGACCCACGCGTCTCGAGAATGAAACTTATGTTCATTAAACATAACACACGCCACTTTAGATTGTCTAATAAACCAGAGAAATGACAGTCAGGAAAAGTAAAACAATCATAGAGGGTGGGGATCAGTCAAAAGCTGTCTACACTGAGGGTAATGTAGGTTCTGAGTCCAGCCTGTGATGTTAAAGGAACAGTTCACCCAAATTACCAAAAGACCTTTATTCTTGTAGCCCTGACGATTTTTAGTAATCCAGACAGGTTTTGTTTATGGTTTTATTCCCCCCCCCC
>OMLM01012743.1:0-12620 GCA_900302695.1 Helostoma temminkii
TCTCTTGTGTTCTGGGAAAAACTATAGTTGTGCTAATGGCTTTCAAAGCTACACTTCCAGGTAGTAATGTGATGAAATGGTTTGGTCCTCCACAGCAAAGAATGACTGTACTGTCTTTTACAGTCATCCAAGTTTTAATATGTTCTATTTGGCTGGCTCGCAGTCCTCCTTTTCCAATGAAAAATCTAACTACATACAAAAAAAAAATCATTCTGGAGTGTGCATTAGGCTCATCTATTGCATTCTGGGCTGTACTGGGGTACATAGGCCTACTGGCTGTCTTTTGCTTTGTGTTAGCTGTCCTAGCCCGGAAACTACCTGATAATTTTAATGAAGCCAAGCTGATCACCTTCAGCATGTTGATATTCTGTGCAGTATGGATCACCTTTATCCCAGCTTATGTCAGCTCTCCTGGGAAATTTACTGTGGCTGTGGAGATATTTGCTATTCTGGCTTCTAGTTTTGGATTAATTCTGTGTATATTTCTTCCAAAGTGTTTTATTATTGTGTTTAAGCCAGAGAAGAACACCAAGAAGCATGTAATGAAGAAATATCACACCTAGGATCATTAGAAATAGTTAATATACAACATATGTTATATTATATTATATGCTATACACATTCAACAAACCAGCCATTTTTACATTGAATACTGGTATTTTACAATGAATGTCATTTTCTGAGTATCATTTAATTATCTTGTCTTAATTGTAATTTTCTTTCCTGAAATGTCAAATTAAATGTAAATTCTTGAAAATCTGAGTTCTGTCTTGACATGTTTTGTGAATGTTGTTGTTTGTTTTATTTGATGTAAAAACCATTCCATATAATCCAAGACTCCTTTGTGCTAAGGCAGGGACTCAAGACAATAACAGACTATAATCCACAGCCCTCTGCAACAAATTAAGTCCAAGAGTTCAGCCCACAAACACCCTCTAGTCATAAAACTAAAGAAGCAATTCCTTCTTGAGGGGCAGGGGGATTCTGACATTAAAGCTTGTAACTTTTTCACATTTCAAAGCAAAGACGTGCAACTTATTTGAAAGTGAAAAACAATTCCTGTTGAGTGTTACCTTGTTCTCATCAGAGAAACGGGCATACAGGCACTATCTCTACATAAAATGAACAGGACACAAATGGTGTGCAAAACACTTGTTTGTGTTATCTAACCTATTTTCGTGAATGTCTCATCAGTTGTCTTTGCTAAATAGTCCTTTACAAAAATCTGGACTGCAAATGCTAAGTTCAGCACAGGTAAACTGTTGCAAGGCAAGGGGAATGATGAAAAAGAATTCCAAGACCTGAAACAATGACTTTGCAGCAAAGCTGCTTCACAGAATAGGCAAAGTGCAGCCCTCTCCTGCTATTAGGCAATCAGTGTGTGTCATTTACAAAGACATCTGTGTAAAATGCAGTTGCTATTTGGGCAGCAGATGAAGGAAGAGGCCTTGCCATGTTGAATCTAAGCTACAAAAACCTTTAGGTGTGGCATCATCGTTATTAGTGTCTAGGGGCTGCAGTTGGTGGAATAGGAGCAACAGTGCCAATTACTGAAACCAAACTCCTGGATAGTAGCTGGAACTTTTTTCTGGAACTTCACTGGTGAAAGATGCCGGTTGAAAAAGTGGATACACCCCTGTGTTCAAGTTTTCTTCAAAGATAAAACAAAATCTATATTATTTATAAAATGGCTAAGAAAATGTTTTTTTCTTTTTCAGTCTACATTGGACCAGAGAAGAGTCTTTTTGGGAGGTCCTGTATAATGTGTCATCCTAGAATTGTTTTCCTGAGTTACTTACACACACTGTGTTACTTATAACATTTATGACACTTGTATGACCAATGACAACAAAAGTTTGGAGGATATGGGAGAACTGTCGTTCGTTCGTTCGTTAACGGAAATAAGTCATTCATTGTTTGTCATTTCCAAACAAATATCAACAAAACTCTAGTAGTGTTTTATTCATGTTTCATAACATTTGGTAAAGTTATATTCACCAGTGCAGTTCAGTTATTGTTAAGTAGTTAAGTCGCCGGGCCCCATCAGTTGTTTGCTTAGCTTCTCCTCATAAAACTGTACGTCATATGCTGATGTCCAGAAGGGGTTTGTAATAAAGTAAGACACTGTGCAGTGTTAAAGTCATGCTTTACAACTTTGGGTGTTGTCGACCCATGATTGCTTTCTTTGTGTTTCTCTCTGGTCTCAGTAGTATTATGTAACATTTGGGTCCAAACAGTGCCATCAGGAGACCAAAACCTGAGGCCAAAATAGCAAATACCTCTACAGCATCTGCATATTTACCTGGGGAGTTGACATAAGCAGGGATGAATGCTATCCACACAGCACAGAAGATCAACATGCTGAAAGTGATGAGTTTGGCCTCATTGAAGTTATCTGGAAGATTCCTTGCAAGAAATGCTAAAAGGAAACTGAGAATAGCTAGTAAGCCAATGTATCCTAGTAAAACAGCAAAACCAACCGTGGATCCGACTACACATTCATAAACTATCTTGTCATTGTGGTACTGAGTGTTTTTATGAGGAGCTGGTGAGGCAGAGATAAGCCAGGCAGTGCAGATTGCAGCTTGAACAGAGGTAAGAACCATAACTGTCCCTCTCTGCTGCACAGCACCAAACCACTTCAGACTGGCTCCACCTCCTGGCTTTGAGGCCCTGAATACAGCTAAAACCACCAAAGTTTTCACCAGGATACATGAGACACAAAGCACAAAACTGATCCCAAATACTGCATGTCTCAGCTGGCATGTCCACAGTCTGGGTTGTCCAATAAACAGCAGTGAACACAGGAAACACAATTTAAGTGACGCCAAGGTCAGAAAACTCAGTTCTGAATTGTTTGCGCGCACCATTGGTGTGCTGCGATGATAGGTGAAGATTGCCAGGACAACAGCGCAGATAAATGTGCCTAGCAATGAGGTAGCTGTCAAGCATATACCCAGAGGTTCATTGTAGGAAAGGAATTCAGTTTTCTTAGGAACACAGTGGTCACGTTGAGGGCTGGACCAGAAGTCATCAGGACAACTGGTGCACTCCATGGAGTCTGAAAAAATGGAAGTTGCTAAATAAAAATTGATATAACGTCAAAGTACAACAGAGAATAAACACTAACCCGTCTTATTGCTGATTTTTCCATCAGAACAAGGAATGCAGTCAAAACAGCATTCTGGTTCTCCCTTCTTTCGTGCCATACGTGTACCTGGGGGACAGCTCTCACTGCACACTGACCGGGGTGGCTGTAGGGAGAGACATAATTACCCATTTTTAGGCACTAGTCACTGCAGTGAGGTGTAAACAAGGCATACAGAACATCATTCAGGGAAAAGCGGTGATTACCTCTTTGGATTTAAAGTTCCAAAATATTTTCTCCTCATAAAGTATGAGCTCTTCACCTTTAAAGACTGACTTTTTAACAAAACCCACATTCTGAACTTTAGTTCTTCCATTAGGGAGCCAAAGCCAGTTCATAATATCATAGATTGGTAAGGCATCACCATTCTCATCAAAAGACACTTGATCACCAAATGATGTGGTAAAGTTGACCTTTTGCAAATAATGTACAAGCTACAAATGGATGAGAAAAGACACATTAAGACACATTGCAGACTTAAAAGTGCACTAATTGGTGTGTAAATCATTCTAGTAACTCTTATACCAGATTAGCTACATGCAAAAAACTCATTTTATGTTATGAATATTGTCTAAGTAGTTGCACACTCCATAGCCGCAATCCATTGAATTGTGCTGACACACCTGTTTCAAAAAGTACGGATCCTGTAAAAGCATTTTTTTTCATATTTTATTATTATTATTATTCTTTTTACATTTTATCACAGTTAATTTACTACAGATTTTTGTGGTGGCTCTTTGCAAATTCTGCCACTAAATTGTTATTTAAAATGCTTTCTGTAGCCAGTGTCTTAATGCAGCCAAAGAGAATTTATCAAAGATAATATTCTATTCTGTAACGTTGCTGTGCAACTGCAGGTGAACTGTTTCTGTAGTACCCATGTTGGATTAGAATCTGTTCTGTCAAGATGTCTTTTACTAGCTACCTTAACATGATTTTAAATATTATCCTAACACACTTGTATATCAGGACAACATGCAGGGCACGTGTTCCCATCATGTGGGAAAGCAGGCACAATAGTGGAAAATCCAACAGTGATACATCTTCACCTTAAAGGATCATCATGTCGAGAAGTGACTTTTGATAGATTACTTTGTGGACATGAATGAGTCTTTTTTTTTTGTTAAAAAGCTCAATTCAGTGTAAATAACATGCAGAATATTTCCAAGGGCAGGGAATACTCTTTATAACCACTGTATACTGATGTCATGCTAATATTGTAGTCTTTGTACATTTTTTAATGTGCTCTTTTCCAGTGAAATTTTTTGCACCTGCCATGGCTCCATTCTGTTGAAGTTAGCACAGCTGTGTCCACTAAAAGGCCCTTTCCCTGGCACACAGCGCAGCATGGCATCAAGGGCATGTGCCAGAGCATAAACAGCCTTGTAAATATTGTACTCTGGCCTGAGGTCAGACACATTCAACAACTCAGTGTCCACAGTCTCTAGATCTTCATTCCCAGTGCACAGTGTTCCCCCAGTTTCCACCCAGCCTGCTGGAGGTGGGGCAAATCTACACTGAAATGTGTACTCCCAAAACTGATTGACCTGATTAAAAGAATATCAGTATTGTAGTAATGATAATTATAATAGTATTATATGATATTATATGAGTGTTTATCTTAAAGAAAAGTAAAGAAAAAGGCTATTACTAGGCTATTCCCATAGCTGTTGTTGTAGTGCAGGATGGGACGTATTTGTAACAGAAAATCTCTGATCCCTGGTATTTCTCCTCGACGGACAGCAATGCCCAGTGTACCACCCAGATATGGCATAAATTCGGGCGTCCGCAGTACCTCTACTGCTGTCCAGGCTTCACTGGCCATCCACTGGCGGCCAGTCACATTCTGCCTCACCACCTGTTCATCATAATGTCACACAGTGATTTAACCTTATTTTACTGTGCAATACAACGTCTTTATGTTATCAAATCATCTTTTGCAGAATAATTTCCAATAAGTTGCTGTAGATTCCAAGATGAATCTCTTTTTAAATCTTTACCTCCTCCATGAGGTGAATCATGTGAATCTCATGTGCAAACACAATGACCACTCGAGCTGTGGATACTTTAATTAAATGTACAATCCTCCTATATTCAGGTGGGTCACTGTCCCACGGTAAAACCTCTGTGAAGGCCAGACAACCTCCACCAGACTGACTCAGGTCAGATTGGAAAGTTCGGGCAGCGTGAAGTCCGTAATCATCATCACTGACCAGCAGACCTGTCCAAGTCCAGCCAAAGTGTTTTAAAATTTGAAGCATTGCACGCACCTAGGATGAGTAGGATGAGAGGGCATGAAAACAATCATGTGCATGCTGAAATAAATGATGTAAATAAAATGAGATAAAAAAATCAGTGGAGCTTCACAAATAGTTCATTTGACATGACCACTTTGTAGTGTTACTAAATGCAACAAAATGGATTTTGATGTATTTTTTTAATGCTTTGGACTACCTGGAAAGTATCACTCGGGATTGTTCTAAAAAAGGATGGAAATCGCTGACGATCACTCAGGCAGGGGCATGTGGCAAAATAACTCACCTGTGAGTTAGGCACAAGTCGTATTAATCATGTTAGTAAACTCATTCAAGAAATACTGAACATTCGTATATGCAGTTGTACTAAAACAGAGCATTTTTCTTTCTAAGTAGAAACAATCAGAAAATAATTAACTTACAATGGGCAGTTTGTATAAACCAATTACACTTGACATGGCAATTGTAAACGTTGAGTAGGAATCACCCACAATCCCCACGACTGGAGGGGTACCCACACAGGTCTCATCCAAAAGAGACTGCTCTTCTTGACCACTGGCCAGTGACAGTGAAGCACGGAGTGAAATTCCAAGTGTGGCACAGCTGTCATATACACTGTATCCCAGAGTCACATTAGGTAGAAGGTCAGTGTTTTTGTTGATCTCATAAATAGCAAAAGCCATGGTTTGAGCATGCCTGAACCCTAGGATATCAAAACTAACAAAGAAAATATCACCATTAACAGAAATATTAACATTTAAAAACACACATAGTTTACACAAATAGATACCAGAATAGATAGGATTGATGAAAGAATAAGGAATAACATAGTCAGTGCTGTTTTCTGTTCCATTTGTATTAAACTCACCTTTGGCACTTTGGCTGACTGGGCTCTGAAGTGAACGAAAGCTCAGGAAAAACAAACGCGTAATGGACCTCAAACAATCCACCCAGAACCATGTCACCAGCTTTGTGCATCCCATTAAGATCAAACTGTTTCCGTATTTTACAAGAAAGAGCAGCAAAGACAGGCCAGAAAGATGTAGAGGACCAAATCAAGGCACATAGAAGCAGACGGGTGCCAACAACTGCCCCCATAACGGCTCTGCTTCTTTCACCTGTTTCTGATTATTTTGTGCAATCCTTTAATTTTATATACGAGACTACATCATCAGTTGCTAATCGTGCAAAAACACACCACCCATTGGGACAAATGATGTAGAGACCGAGCTTAACCCTCTGGTGTCTAAAATATTCAAATATTTAACCTTTAGTTTTTTTTTGCCACATGCATGGTTTTTTTGGTTTTCAACACAATTGTCTAGAAATATAGAGTTTTAGGTTCGTACTTTTGACACAAGTTGAAAGCAGGGCTAGACGGTGGCGTTGTCTTGCTACTATCTTACATCAGTTAAATCATTGTTAACCAAATATGAATAGATAATATGACCAGTCATTATATCAATTAAGGATTAAGGAGTTTTAATTAATTTGGGAGAAAATTGCTCAGTTTTCATAATGTGCTAATACTTTGTGCTTTAGTTGAAAGAAATCCACCGTGAAAATTTAGGGACTGCAATGGTCAATGGACATCTGTGAATCAGCCTTATGCCATATCCTCAGTCTGCACAGGATGCATTCAGGTACCATATTTACTGTAGATCACCTACACTTTGGAGGCACTCAGAGGTTTTAATCACAGAATCTAGTCTATATATATCTATAAATGCTGGAAAGTAGACTCAAAGCATAAAAATACACTTGGGGTCGCAGTTACAGAGTGTAGTGCAATTTATGCAAGCTGAAGTGTGCTGTGTACACTTGTGTGTGACAAATGTGATGTACATGATTGACAAATGTTGCTCAAATGATTTCAATTTAGGTGTGGCATTAAACAGGTATCCCGAAGGTGCTGATCAGTGGCAAGTGGACTTGCTTTAAGTTGTAAAAGATGTGTCACCTTTCATTTGAAAGTTCTGGACAAAACTGATGAAGCAACTTTGGGATAATGACCTAGATGACTGAGAATCTTCACAGACATTAAGCACATACGCAACTCTTGAACATGCACATTGTAAGGATGTCCACTAGGTGGTAGTAGTACTTTAAGACATTTTTAAAGGTCTACTTTAAAGGTGAGTGGCTACGTTACTGCAAAACCAATATTTTCTATTTCACAGAAACCGACTCCTCATGGATCTGTTAGCTTACTTTGATTACGGAAAAAATATTCATGCTACATTCTTATCATGCTGTAATTTGTATTTTCCAAGTTAATTTGGAGCTGCTTCATTGTTAGTTTTGTATTTTAATAGTTTCTAGGTCGAATCACACAACGTTGACAAAGCAAACCCTGCTCATTCAGTCCATTTATGTTTCAATATAAATTTGGGAGAAATTTTGTTTCTTCTGTTTTAATAAACATCTTTAGCAAGACAGCAACTCCAGCAGACATGATTATAAGACGATGCTTCAGTTTGAAAACTCTTTACATCTTTTCCTCTCTTATCCTATTGCTTTTAATTGTGATTGGTTGATCTGGCAATGACTCATGTGGCCTATGAAATGATGCAAGCATAGCACTTTTAAATAATCTACTTGATTAAGGCTTAGAGACACTCTGCTGGACAACCATCATATCCAGAACACACATGGGGTCAGTATGGACACTAGCTGGGGTTTCTCTGTGGCTCCTTATTTGGACCTTATTTGGTCTTTTTTCAGTGTTTTCTGTTATTGCTAATATTGCATTTGAAAATGGTTTGGAGGTGGTGAAAGAACAAGAAGCTATAACAAATATACTTAATGGTTTGGGGAAACAGAGTAGCTTTGATTCAACTTTATCTCAGTGTGTCAAACTGGAAGACAGCGAGTCTTTGGCCCTGGAGTCAGATGGGGATGTTGTGATTGGGGGTTTATTCCCTCTGCATTTTTTGGCTCCTGGGTCACATCACAGCTACTCTATTAAACCCCAATTCACACCTTGCAGTGGGTGAGTCTGAGGCTAAAATTTATATCACATATTTTCGTTTTGATTTGTTGCTCTCCGGCTGTTCAGAAATCTCACAATTTTAGAGAAATAATATCCTCCTGCTGTAGTTGTGTTTTTCTACATTGTTGTGCCCTGACACTGTTCTCTACAGCACTTTGTTACACAGACTGTATGAGCTGTACTCATATGTCATTTATTCATCTTCTGCAGTTTTGACCTCAGAGCCTTCCGCTGGATGATGACCATGGTGTTTACAGTGGAGGAAATTAACCGTAACTCGAGCCTGTTACCAGGTGTTAAACTAGGCTATCGGTTAATGGACAGCTGTGACCACGTCCACACCAGCCTGCAGGCTTTTTTCTCTTTAATCACTCGCAACAAAACTGTGAAAAATGTGGGGAAACAAATAGAAACTGAAAACAGACTGAAAACACCAAATGACAGGGTTACTCAACAGGAGGGGATACATTTAGTGGAAAAAACAAGAAAGAAAAGAATGCTGATGACGGGTGTTGAAGGTAGCACAGCAATTACTGACAGTTTTGAAAATAATGGAAATTACAGAACAGAAAATGTAACAGATGAGAGAATGGATAGGAGTTCAGAATCTGAAACACTGTCCTCATGTCTGGCTGGTTCTCTTGTGCCGGCTGTTATTGGCCTTGCATCCTCTTCCCCTACAAGAGCTGTAGCTCAAACTCTTGGCCCTTTTAACATCCCACTGGTAAGAAAGAAGTGAAAAGGCAGGATACTTACTATTACTTATAGTTACATGGACTGTTTTTCCTTACACAACATGGTTTTTGTGATACACATCAATGCATCATGCATCAATGCTAAGGTTAACTTCCCCTTTCTTACAGGTGAGTTATTTTGCCACTTGCACATGTCTTACTGAAAAGCATATCTACCCATCATTCTTGCGGACTGTGCCAAGTGATGTCTTTCAAGTTAAAGGTCTTGTACAGCTGGTCACCTTCTTTGGCTGGCTGTGGGTGGGAACAGTAGGAACCATGGTGAGATAAAGTTTTTTTTTTTATTTACTTCACAACACATCAACACAGTTTTCAAAACTTTTCTCTGTGTATTTCAGGACGACTACAGTCAATATGGCATCCAAGCATTCTCAAATCAGTTTAGAGAGCAAGGTGGGTGTGTGGCATTTCATCTGACCATCCCCAAATCACCCACAGCAGCTGAAATTCAAGAAATGGCAGATAGTTTGCAGAGGTCAACTGCACAGGTTACAGTCGTCTTTGCCACAGAAGGACAGCTGCTGGATCTGTTCTTGGAGGTGAGTACTCTTCCTTTCAGTGACTGTGTGTGTCTAAGCATAAAATATGACATATTCGGTATTTAATATCAAAAATATGATAATTAGCAGTTCTTTGTGTTTACCTTTCCAGCTTGCTCAGAGAAATGTGACAGATATCCAGTGGGTAGCTAGTGAAGCCTGGGTAACTGCTAGACTGCTGACTTCACCCCGCTTCCATCCTCTGCTAGAGGGCACAGTGGGCTTCTCCTTCCCTGGAGTCAGAATCCCCGGTTTGAAAGAGTTTCTTTTGAATGTCCGTCCTTCTCCCAACCCTGGAATGGAATTTGTCAACATGTTCTGGGAAGAGCTTTTTGGCTGTAGGGTAGAGTTTGGAGGAGTCACCAGGTTCCAAGAATACAACTCTCAAAATAGTTCTAGTTCCTTCGTCAGAGCTACTGTAACACACACTGCTGATGAAAATTATAGAGCTGCTGCTGAAAAGCCTGTATGCACAGGTTCAGAGGACCTGACGTCTATTGACAGCAGTTATACTGATGTATCTAAAGTCAGAATATCCTATAATGTGTATAAAGCTGTATATGCCATTGCCCATGCTCTGCATACTTTATTGAACTGTGATTCCACAGAACTTAACACAGGGATGTGTGAAAAAGATAAAACATTTACTTCTAGGCAGGTAAGTTCACACTGCATAATATGTGATTATTTTATTTTGTGTCTGCTGTTCTATTCTCTGTTCTTCCTTTCCTCTTGTGTGTGTAAAGTTGCTGGATCATATGAAGGCGGTAAACTTCACCAACCAGTTTGAGGAAAGAGTGTATTTTGATTCAAATGGAGAGCCAGTCCCTCTGTATGACATCATTAATTGGCAGAAGGACAGCAAGGGTGACATAAGGTGGAATATTGTACTTCATGAGAACATCATGATTGTGAAGCTCTATTTATGTTTTTGAAGAATCATGTAATGTTTTTAGATTTATCAAAGTGGGAAGCTATGATGGTTCGGCTCCATCGCAACAACAGTTACAGATGGAGCGGAGCAACATTGTATGGGCAACAGGACAGTCACAGGTGAATTGTATATCTGTTAAAATAATTTCACATAGCATAACACATCTTAATATTTGTGTGTCTGTAGAGGATGTACATTTTTCAATTTGGCATTATTTGAAATAAGGAAAGATTTGCAGTTTTATAATCATTATCTGGTCTTTAAGCAGGTGCCTGTTTCTCTGTGTAGTGCTCCGTGCCCCCCAGGCACTCGGCAGGCCCGGCGTCCAAGAGAGCCTCGATGCTGCTTTGATTGTTTACCTTGTGCTGATGGAGAGATCAGCAACCAGACTGGTAGGCTGTACACTAGTTCTTTATTCCTACATATCACATGAAGCAGATGGCCATTAAAACTACAGATATATTGCACAAATAGTAAGCCATCAAGGCAAGTTGCATGGACACACTGCAACTGTTGTGCAACACTTTCTGAATGTTAATGTAACGTGTGTGTTGTCCCCCCGAAGGTTCCACTGAGTGTACAAAATGTCCTGAGTACTACTGGTCAGACAAAGGCAAGGTGAAATGTATCGCTGGGGTTGAAGAATTTCTCTCTTTCTCTGACACCATGGGTATCACTCTCGTGACTCTCACCCTGGTGGGTGTTGTCCTGACGACCATAATCACCACTGTCTTTCACCATTTCCGCTCTACACCCATTGTCAAGGCCAACAACTCTGAAATAAGCTTCTTACTTCTCTTGTCACTTAAGTTCTGTTTCTTGTGTTCCTTGCTGTTCATTGGAGAGCCATCAGTGTGGACATGCAGGCTCCGTCAGGCAGCCTTTGGGGTCAGCTTTGTCCTCTGTCTGTCCTGCCTCCTTGTTAAAACCATTGTAGTTCTCCTTGCCTTTCGGACTAGTGTACCAGGTTCCAGGGCTCTGAGACTGTTTGGACCCTCTCAACAGAGAACTCTGATCCTCTGCACCACAGCTCCTCAGGTGGGAAGCCTGTAACCAGCTTTAGGCCATTTTAAGCTTTTTGTGTATTTTATTAAAGGGCTTCCTATATTGTCCCTAGGTTTGTCTCTGTGCCGGTTGGCTGTTGGCTGCACCTCCCTTTCCTTTCAGGAACCCAACCTACCAAGCCTTAACTGGAAAAGTAAGAAATATATGCTTTGATGGGTACCACATTAGAAATGTTCAAACTCCCTATGAATTGTTTATTACTTTGATCAGAAAGGAGCATAATTGTAAAAAACATAATTTAAAGTGCATTAAATGTGCTGATTAATTTGAACTAATGTATGGTTTTTATTATTAGATTGTTGTGGAGTGTAAGGAGCCATGGCCTCCTGGATTTTACCTGGTCCTGGGCTATATTGGATTACTGGCCTTCCTCTGCCTTCTCCTGGCGTTCCTCGGACGCAAACTTCCTGATGCATTCAATGAGGCAAAACTCATCACCTTCAGTATGCTGATCTTTTGCGCTGTGTGGATCTCTTTCATCCCAGCTTATGTCAGCTCTCCTGGAAAGTTCACTGTGGCCGTGGAAATATTTGCAATATTAGCCTCCAGTTTTGGACTTTTACTGTGTATTTTTGTGCCTAAATGTTACATAATTTTACTACAGCCTGAAAGAAACATTAAGAAAGGCATCACTGGAATATTTCCCAGATGAACATGAAAATATTTTTAAACCTCTGACTAATAAAAAATCTTGTTTGAAATGTTTTCCTATGTTTTAATTGGCATGCTTTAAAAAGGGACCTCACTGAAATGACTCATTACTAGCTTTGATTCACTTATTGGCCATGAGAACCTATTTTATGGGACATTGAGTTGTCCAGACATTATAATATCTGTGATCATTTTGGTTACTGATTTAGTCTTTTGACTAAAATGTTAATTAAAATGTTAATTTTAGCCAAAATGTTAAAGTTTAGTCTGCTACATTTTAG
>OMLM01012744.1:9212-21708 GCA_900302695.1 Helostoma temminkii
ACTCCCCACAAAAAAAAAAAAAAAAAAAAAAAAAAAAAAGAGCAAGTAAGGTCTTTAAACCCCAACTTCTGTCAGTCAACTGTTTTAACATCGGCTCCCAGAGAGACCAATCACTATAAAATAAACATGGAATGCTTGCTAGTAAGTTTTGAGTATGAAAGTGAATAAATCCAAATGGTGAATGTCAGCTGCTACAAATTCACAAACAGGGGTGATAAAATATATCCGTGCCGGGACCCTGCCACCATGGACAGAAACTCCTCCAAAAATAATATGACAATGAGACCAAAGGTTTCTCTGAAAATAGATAGCAAGATACAGATAATATGCAACAGTGAAATACATTACTGTTGAGTAAAAGATTGCATTAAAAATAGCTGTGACACGAGACACAAACGGGACACCATTCTTCTTGATTCCTGCGTACAGATGCTCCCTTGCTGTCTGTGTTTGAATGTGTGTCTGCCAGGCTTTTCTTGTTAGGTGACGATTGGTATGGTTCACTCTACTGTCACAGACTTGGCCAAGTTTCTTGGACAGTCCACCTGTATTTAAAACAGAAGAAAAGCCTTTAATTTGTGACAAACAACAAGAACTATAGCACCTCTGCTGGTAAATAAATGCTACTGTCAAACTCTCCAGTACATTTTACCAAAATTGACCAAAAACACACTGTATGAGTCTGTGATATGGCAGCTTGTCATGATGGCTCTTATGACTTCAAAACATTTGACCAGAGTGCTTCTCATCAGTTGAGATACTTGGACAAACTTAAGGGAGAAAAAGAAAGAGTAGGCGTGTGATTAAGCTGTGTGCACAAAAATGTTTGCTTTTCCGTCACAGCGGCAGCACAATTTGGCACTGCTGTGAATGCTCACTGACATAAAAACAAGAGCTAATGGGCTGCACAGTCAGGACATCCTATGAAATGAATTGCCTCAATAGGTACCCAACACTAGATATATTTACATGTTGTTCATCAGTCAAGCTGATCACTTTGACCTGACATGATGCAATACAGCAAAGCTGGTGAAATACAATAGTGCAACATCTGGAATTCAATTCTAAGTTGTCTTTAAAACTGGTTACAGTGCTGTTAAAACATATGACATATTAAAAAAAAAAAAAAAAAAAAAAAAAAGATTTAAATGACGGTTTTACTTATTAAGGGTAGTTTTGATTCAGGCACACTGGAGGGTTTTTAGATCATGAGCAGCCTGTTTAAGTTCATGCCACATCATCTCAACTAGAGTCCAGACTTTGACTAGGTCACTCCAAAACCTTTTTAATTCTTTAGATGTTGACTGGCTGTTGTGTTTCAACTGCATCACTGCTGCATAACCCAAGTGAGTTTGAGCTTGAGATCACAAACTGATGGTTGGACATTCTCCTTCAGGATTTTCTGCTAGAGGGCAGAATTCATGAATCAATTATAGCAAGTTGTCCAGGTAACCAGTAACTGAGCCTTAAAACGTTCCAAAGCCATAAAAATGTCTTTGGAAGCCTTTCCAGACCGATACTTGTCAATTATTTTATTTCTGTTCTTGAATATTTCTTTGGATCACAACATGTTGTGTTACTTTTTTAGATCTTTTAGCATCCTTCACTTTGTCAGACAGCTTCTATTAAGCGATTTACTCATTCAACAAGTCTGCCAGTAATCAGGCCTGGGTGTGGCAAGGGAAATAAAACATGATTTAGGGGGTGGCAATTACTTTTTCCACATAGGGCTCGGCACGTTTGGACAGCTTTTTTTACTTAATAAATAAAATCATCATTTAAAAACTGCATTTTCTATTTACTCTGGTTATCTTTGTGTAATAATAAAATTAGTTTGATGATCTGAAGTGTGACAAAAAACAACAACAACAAAAAAACAAACAAACAAAAAAACAACAGAAAGGTGGCAAATGCTTTTTCACAGCACTCTACACTAATAGTAAGTGTTCTTTGCCAACAGGGTGTTTTACCATTAACAAATTAACCAGTTAAAAGTCTCAAGGTTTTTACATATAACTGTAATTATTTCAAAGCAGCAGCTAACCTCTGTATCACCATCAGCTTCGCTACAGTGTCCTGAGTTAGGAGGTTTGCATGCTTGGACTGAGGTTACTTGTTTAAATGAGTCTGAAAAATCATCTGCAATTATGTAAACACAGCATGTTGTTTGTTTCTGGTGGTGGTTCTTGGTGTATTCAGAAAGCATCAAAAGCATCCAGAGATGCCCCAAGCTCAAACAAACAGTACCTCTTAAAGATCAAAATTCTTCTCACTTGTGCACTCAACTCAATCATGAAGAGTATGTGTAAACACAGGCAGACTGGTGATAGTAACACTTTTTAGTTGTCAGTGATGACTACATGTGAAAAGGGTGGAGATGTGGGACTGAGAAATGAGGTAACACGTCTGAACGAGCACAACACTGGATTATCAGTTACTGAGGAGCCTAAGGGGACATTACTTACGTCGTAACCTCGGAGGACAGCCAGGTGGAAGGACAGCAGCTGCAAGGGGATGACGCTCAGGATGCCCTGTAGGCAGTCCACACAGTGAGGCACTTTGATGGTGCGGCTGGAGTTCTTGATGGTCTCGTAATCATCTTTGTCGCAGATCACAATCGGACGGCCCTGTGAAGTCAAAGCAAAAAGGTTTAAATGTCAAGTACATCATCCGTTGATGTGATCATTCAGAGGTTACAAAAAGTGACTATAAAAGATTTGTCAGTTGACTTCAGTGCAGCAAAAAGGAAATAAAATCTAGTTACTAAATGGACCAGAAAAGATAACATTCAGCAGATAAAAATTATATAACATTTGAGGTGGGTTTATAGAAGTTACCTGGCGGGCGACAACTTGCTGCAGGGCGTTCTGACATTTGATGTAGGTGTGGTCTCTCATGATGATCATGATGACCGGCATAAGTTTATCCACCAGGGCCAGTGGACCATGCTTCAGCTCGCCAGCTAGGATGCCCTCTGAATGCATGTATGTGATCTCTTTGATTTTCTAAACAAGATGAAAATCACAGCTATGGTTTACAGTTCCAACAAAGTCTACCTCAGTCCTACCACTGCTACTTTCTTCAGAGACAATTACCTATAAAATAACTCACTAGATAAATCCAATGTTTTTGGTAGGAGTGTCTAAGTTAAATATAACATTATGATAACACTTTAAAGCTGCTCAAATGACAAAAGACTAACAAAATAATGTAATAAAACTAGCAGAACTTGTTCTGTACTTCCTTACCAGTGCTCCTTCCAGACAGGTGGCATAGTGGTACCCTCGGCCCATGATCAGTACACTCTTCTGTTGGTATAGTTCTGTTGCCAGCTTCTGGATCTCATCATCCAAACTGAGGACCTCTTTAATCAGATCTAATGCATAACAAAAAACAGATACATTCAGGATTTCTTTTTGAAAACTGAAAAAAGACAAAGCTTTAAAACCACCATGTGTAATCTCGTATAAAATACTGAATAAACATGCTTCTGCTGTCACATACTGGAGCCTGGACTAAACAGGCTCCTAATGTTGGGCTGAAAGCAGCAGAGTGGCCAGACATTCCTTAATGGTTTAACGTTAAGGACATGTCATCAAGTGCTTTAGATCCTGGGAGGCACGCAAGGGACTCCCCCTTCCCTTTCACATCCATGAGGATTTTTTGGACAAGCAACAAAGATGAAAGAGACTTTGGATATAGCTCATCACTGCTCTGAGACAGTTTCCCATCCTTATACATTTAATCTCCCATGTGAGCAAGATTACATCAGCTGAAACAGAATATGTTGACCAATTTACCTGGAAGCACTCTCAGGCCCTGGATTATCTCTCTGCGTCTGGGCTGCATGGAAATTCTGTCATCGCACATCAGCAGTGCAAACATGATCAGGGCCACAAACTGACTGGTGTAAGCCTGCAGAGCAAAAACACAATATGTACGTTATTAACAACATCATTATAGTGAGGTAGAACTGTGTAGGTTCTGGGTCAACTTTTTAAATATCACTGCAACACAACTCATGACTCATAACTTTCAGCAAACCTTGTAGAGCCTTGTGCTTCTTATCTCATTGTTTTGATGGGGAGCTTTGTCTCTAACCAATAATATGCACCACATGAGAAATGCAAGTAGAGTTGGGTTTAGTACATGTCAAGCAGCATTAGAATGCATGCCGTTGAGCTCTGTCAAGCTAATGCTTCTCATCCTGGAAAATTTGAAAACGCAACAACATCACATGAAAGAGCACACTCTCTGATCATTCTGGAAATGTCACTGCTCACAACCTCAGCACATCTGAGACTCGATGCCTGTCGTCATATTCGCCCACTTTCTTCAGCTTTTCCTTCATCTCTGAGCATGTATGAGGCCTTCCATGCCTATTTGGGAGATTTAATCAGTGTTTGTGTGAAGCCAAATAATTTCATGGGACCCTCTGGACTCAGAAATTATGTCGTGTAGGGCCAAGAAAATAGCTGTAAAACCTTTACACTGCTTTTTCCTTGACAGAATGCTAACCACACTCCCTCAGAACTCTGACAATATGTGCTGTCAGTTCAGATGTGGCAGCACATTTAATCCACACAGTAAAGTGCGGGGTATTTTCTATGAGCATGTCACCAAGTTTTTTGTGTTTTTCATGCAGAACATTTTAACTGTTACCCTACACAGTGGAACACCTTACCCAAAACAAACATTTTTCTCTTTTTTGATTTTTCCCTCTTTAACAACAACAACAACAACAACAACAACACAGATGAACTTCGGGTCACTTGGTTGGGAACATGCTCTTCAGTTTGATAAGCTAAGTTGTGTAGCATTTGGTTTAGCTTGGTGTGGGTGTATGGCCCAGCCAGCCAAGCAGTAAATGATGGCGTCGCTAAGGCGTGCTCTGGGGCTTTGGAGCAGTACGAGAGACACTGTGCCAAGCCCAAGTGTTGAGCCAAGGAGGGACCTGCTCCATTCTTCCTCTGTCCTCACTAGCTAGGGAAGGGGCTCCGCTACTTCTCTAATCTGGGTCAAAAGTGCTTAATCCTTTGGTTTTGAGAGATCGAGAGAGAAGCAAGAAAGGCATTAAACTAAGGATTCTGACTTTGCAGGGGCTTCTTCAATTCTCTGCCGAAATGGAGCGGAGGAAAATGTCATATTCCATGAGGCGGGACCAAGCTCACAATGAAGTATTCATCTGGGTTTAATTGAGCATCAGTGGGTGAGTGAGTTCATTTATTAGATGATGCAACATTGTGCTATACAGCTGCTTAAAGCTTAGTACTGTATTAAGGGGTCTGTTCAACCAAAGAAAAATTTTTTGCTTGCCCATCAATATTTTTGAGATCCACGTACTCAGATGTGTCTTGAACAACATTGTAATGTCTAACATAACACATTATTACATTTAATGATCATAGTAATAAAGACATACTTTATTGATCCTCTTGGTAAAACTATTTAGATAGCTGCACATAGAGGATGGCACTACTACTTTGGTGTCTTGTACAAGGACACAGGGGATCGAACCACTAACCACCGGGGTTAGAAGACCAGCTCTACCAACTGAGCTACATGCTGTGGTACATACAAATATTAAAAGTTCTCACAAATTCACACACAGGCTTTGCAAATAAATGATCTAGTCTGGAAAGGCGCATCAGACACATATTTCCCAGATATTCACATGATGAGTATGCAATACTCAGAGTCTGTAACTTCCATAGGCCATAAAAGCTAAAATCATGACAACTGAGAGTCAACCAGAACTGTGGTTGACATGGTTTACCTTGGTGCTGGCTACTCCGACCTCTGGGCCAGCATTGATGTGAACTCCGCAGTCAGTCTCCCTAGAAATGGAGCTCCCCACTGTGTTGGTGATGCCCACAGTCAGAGCCCCTCTCTCCTTACAGTAACGCAGAGCCAAGAGGCTGTCAGCAGTCTCCCCTGTGTAATTGGCAGGAGCAGAAAACATAGCAGTTTATGCAATTAACACTTCTGACAATAAAATGATGGTGATTTATTAGTTTGTTAGGAAATGGCTTTTACACCATGAAGGACCTGATCTGAAACAGCTACACAGAAAAACCACAAGGCTCAGCACAGACATATCATACACTGAAAATATGACAGTTTTTTTCTTCACACACCCAAAGCATCAGCAGAGCAGTATGCACAGAAATCTTAACTGCAGAGCAATGGTTTACTCAAACTCAAGTAGAGCACACAAAGCAATAAATCACAAAGAGCCAGAGCGGCTCTTCTAGATGGAAAGTGGAGAACAAATAGGGAATATCCATGAGATTCAAGTCCAGTTGGCACTAGCCTACCCACCTGACTGGCTAATAAAGAAGCAAACATCATCTCGGAACACGGGTGTGTTTCTGTCCAGGAAGTCGCTGGCCAGTTCCACCATGACAGGGAGCTCGGTTAACTCTTCTAGGACCTGTCGTGTCTGGGAAAGCAAGCAAAGACTGCTCAGCATCAGTCTGTTAAAATAAACTAGTCAATCAAAGTTGAGTATATGCCAGCACATAAGCTCTCACACCTGTGTCCACATTGCAGACATAAAATTTCAAATTAGTGGTTACTCACCGCTACTCCAGCATGGTAGCTGGTGCCGCAGGCAATAAGGATAAGTCGGCGGCATCGTTGGATCTCTTTGATGTGGTCCTTCAGGCCTCCCAGAATCACTGAAAAGCAAATTAACATGTAATTATTCTGCTTCATTATTTTGCATCTCATTAACAGGTCACAAAGGAAGAATATTTTAACATAATCAATGTATTTCTTTAAGTTTTGCTTTTTTAGAATGCATGCAAAGGTCCTAAATGCTTCATCATTACGGCTTGGAAATAATCAATCAGGATTAATGTGCATTTATTTATAGGAATGTTATTACAGCAATGCTCTAAGAGGAAAAACAACAAGGATACTTCTCTCACCTGTGTTGTTGTCAAAGTTTATTCTGCCTCTCATGGTGTTGACCACAGACTCTGGCTGCTCAAAGATCTCCTTCTGCATGAAGGAACTGTAGTTGCCTATGATGAGAGGATTGCACATCAGGGGAACATTTCCACCACTAATAAAAAAGGTAAATACCTCTTAAGGACATAGTGACTGACATTTTAAAAAGTGTCAGTCGACTTGAGGTGGTCTGAGAAAGGTCCTGTTTACACACAAGCTCTCTATTTTAACTACAGCCTCCTGGAGGAGCAAGAAAAGGTTTTGCAATGCTTTACCGATAATAAGGTTTTCCTAGAAATGCAGGGAGTTACCGTCTTATTATGGCTTTAAAGACATATTGAGAGCCAGAGCATTAGGCCTTCACTTACATGAAGAAAAACAAACATCATGGAGATAGTGTTTTTTTCATTAATTACAAACAGTGAAATATGCAAGTGTTTTTTCAGCCTGCCTTCGACAGTAATTTAGGTCAGGCAAATTAGGTTATTCAGCAGAAAGGCTCCAGAAACAGAGGCAGAGAAGAGAAGCTGAGTAATGACAGGACCACAAAAGAATGCTGAATGCAGCCAGAATCAGTTTACCTCTGCCCTCTGCTGGATTACTGAGGAAGAGTCAGCAAAGGAGAGGCAAATAAAGAATAAGAGTTATGATTAACAGATTATTGCAACTGCAACACCCCTTTCATTGTCTTGGCTTAGTATCACAGCACACTGGGTCTGACATTAAGCATTCTGCAGGTGCAGAATGGAAATAATTGTTTTCACTACTTGCTGAAATTTCATGCATTCAGACACTGATATAACAAGTATCTGGCAGAAAATGCAGTCTTAGTAATCTTACAGTAATAGTTTTCCCTTTATTTCACTTTCTTGAGGAGAGTCACATGAAAAGATGCCTCTCTCATATCTGTATATGTAAAGTCATTGCTAGTTGTTGCTAACCTAACAGCACAAATATATTAAGGGAAAACAGTTACTGTGGCTCTATGGATTTAAATTTCACAAATGAAAACATGTCTTGCTTCTCTAATCTGTACAAAAACTATGAAAAATGTATGTAGTTTCATAGCCCCATTGAACAGTGAATGTTGGTACTTTCTGAAATAGTCAAGCTACATGTGTACTGAACTTTGTTTTGGCTACTAGATACTGTGGCTAAAACCACAACAAAAACCAGTCCCACTACATGCCGAGTGCATTATATGTCAATGCAGAGGTGAGAGAGAGAGAGGGAGAGGGTGAGTCTTTCAAACCAGGAGTCATTTTAATGGCAGTGGCTTCCCTACAGTGTAGCTCATGCATCAGTGTTGCAACTACCTGGATTAGGCTGACATTTATTTTATTTATTTATTTTTTTTTAGAAGCTGCCTCTCTTTTGCAGGAACACCCTGAGAATATTCACAAAGTTCCACACATTCACATTGTCTAACCTGCATCAGTCTGAGCAGCTCTACTGGAGCTGAGGAATGAACCAGTGACAATTACAACAGCACTTGCCTAAGCATTAGGCCACCACAGCCCCCAGGAATGGGCGTAAAATCCAGGTCAACTACATAAGCAATCAAGAGTTCCATTAAGACAATAACAGGGAACAGGCCAAAATTACAAGGTAGAAGACAGGTCATATATTTCCAAACGTAGCCAGGAGTAAATATGAACACAACAAAGACTGTCCCTTCACTCACCCTTCATTATCTGCTGTAGTTCCATCTGCAGGGTCTGGATAGCGCGGGCTGGGTAGTCTCCAGCTGTCCGCTTTATCCTGTGGATGGACAACCGGCCATCCATCACGGCTGCCACATCGTCATCCTCCAGGAAGATCACCCGGTTTGTGTGCTCAATCACTGCACTGTGAAGAGACCAGAAACCACAACAGACATTTGCTTTACATTCAACACATAATGCAGAGATTAGCAGTGCAGCACATTTCAAGGAGAATTTGTGAAAGGTGAATGCAAAGGTATCAGCTTACCTTGCATCTGAGGCAAAATAGTACTCCACGGCTTTCTCATCTACAGGGAACAGGCAGGTGTCCTGGTCTGTCCTGGGTAGAGCATTGCAGCTTTTCTTTTCTTTAGCAGCTGGGGAGAAAAAGCACGAGAAAATATTGGCCTCAGCCACACAGATCCATTCCCATGTGGGCAAACTGATAAAAACAGAAACTTTAACTTACAGGAGCGGTAAAGCACGGGAATGTGATCTGTGGATAGCTTGTGATCACTACGCACTCCAATCAACAGGGGACTTCCCCTCCTGCACAACAACATATTAATGAGCCAGAAATATAATAACTGTATAATAATCAACTCTGCAACATCTGACAACTGTTTGACAGCATTAATGGGAGTGTACCTTGTGCCAACTGCCTCTCCAGGGTAGTGAACACTCTTAAATACCAGGGCAAAAGCTCCTTCCTGACAGGTAGATGAACAACAATACATCAGACACGGTCTTTATCTACTGATCATTACAGTACCAACAGTGTGCACATTCAGGTCTTTACCAGCTGCTGGGTCACCCTTTCTACAAGGGTGGCAAAGTTGATGTCATCACTTTCCCGGTTGTCGTACATGTACTTCACCAGTTTGGCGATGGTCTCTGTATCAGTCTCTGACTCAAACTCGTAGCCTTTGCTTTCCTGTAAAGATGGAGTGAGAGTTAGTCTTGTCTGAAAGCCAGAGTGACAAGAAGATGTCTGAAATTATTTAGAAAAGATATTTGTTCACCAGAAATTTCCTCAGGTCTTTGTAATTGGTGATAATTCCATTGTGAATAACAATGAACTCTGCAAATTGGAAAAAAATATAAATATCAAGATGCCTAGATACCCAGGTCAAAGACCAGATTGAGCTTTTGTGGCAAAACATTTAGCCTTGTACATTGACTGAGCATTCTCTCTTTAACTTACCGTTGCTCTTGTCGGATCTCTGTGGATGGCTGTTGAGTGGGCTTGGTACACCATGAGTCGCCCAGCGGGTGTGAGCAATGCCAAGGTGAACGTCAAACTCCACATCCAGGTCAATATCCTGTTGTTCTAAAGGTCAAACAAACACAAGCACCCACAACAATATTTAGTATCTCTATGGTATAATGAATGTCAAATACAGGTTTCAATTGTTATTGGGCGAATCTTGTCGAGTGAGGAACAGTTCAGCTTACTGTGGATCTCCTCATCAAGAGCCTTCACTTTTCCACGTTGCTTGATCAATTGGATAGACTTGGCATTTGACTCAGACTCCTTGCCATTACCGCCATCAATTCCCACACCTAAAAAAAAAATAAAATCAAAAAGTAGAACCAGTGTCAGAATTACATAGATCATAAGCCATCTGACTGTGTTGCAATAAGACCATTTTACCATCATAATCTCTGAATATTATTTTAAAGTGAACATCAATCTATCTTGTGTCCCTAACCCATTACTGCAAATCAAGGAAACATTAAGTGTGGCTAAGTGAGGCAATTCTTTTGCTGTAATAACTTTATTATGGACACACTAAATGCCATCAGCAACTACAGTCCTGCAGGCACACAGTGGGGGGACAGTGATGGAAAGCTGACTGATAAGCAAACCAGAATGAGCTGGTGATATGAGTCTTTTCTATCTCTCTCACCAGCTGAGTCGTAGCCTCTGTACTCAAGGCGTCGCAGACCTTTGAGGAGGATTTCAAGGATCTCACGGCGAGTCCTTGGCACATGGTAGTTGAGATAAGCAAAGATTCCTGGGGAGAGGAAAACAAAAATTAAATATAGTACATCATGCATAATCTAGTATAATCATGATACACAGTAACAAATCTCAACAAATCTGTTATGTTTTTGTTATGGCTAAGATAATACCATTATAATACACACACACACACACACACACACACACACACACACACACACACACACACACACCAGATTATTTTATTGACAACTCATCATTTCTTACTGCAAACATTTGCCATCTACAGTTAATCCAGTAACTAACACACACTGAAAGTGATGCAACCTTAACATAAACTGAAGGGCAGGCATTAAATACAACTCTGTTACACAGCTAGGCACTGACAAATAAATGCAAAGTCGAGCCAGACCGCAGCCTTGCTCAACAGGACATACATTCAAAGCAGTCGGTGATGGAGAGAGGCAGTGAAAGACAACTCTCCACAGGACAGCAACAAGGGGGTGAAAAAAAAATCTAAATAATCAAGAAAATTGTTTAACAGGAGTAACTGTTAACCTGTGTTTACTGACGTGTTATTATTCCTTAAGATAACAGTAACAGAAAGGCACTTGTTACTATATTACCTACTGGTCTATCTGGTCTGATTGGTGTACTCAGATTGCAGTGACAGTGATGGGAGACAGATCAGTTTTCAGTCACAGATGTGTGAGTAAAAAGAACAACACGGCACAGTGATAGATAAGTAAAGCATCTCAACTAAAGCTGTACTTCCAACATGATTATGACCAAAGGCATCATGATCTCAATTGATGTTTAACATTAGTGCAGCAACAACACGCAGGTGTTAAATCCATCTACTGGACACTTATATTGGCGTTTTGGCTATTAAGACTCTGGTTTAATCACACTTGCGATAATAACTCACAGCTAATCCAGCAATTCAGTTTTATAAGTGAGTGACACAGATTTACTAAGTGGAAAGTTACACGATGGGCGTAACGCAAACCATGTTAGCTGCCTGGCGTTAGCAGGAGGAACGCTGGGTTATCATTCATTTTACAATAATTTACAGGTTCCGATTTGCAGCTTGATAGCCTTACCCACAAAGCCCACAAAGCCCACAGCATGTATATATTAAAATTAAACTGATAGGTTTATATTTAGCTAGCGTTAACTAGTTACCAACATCAGCTCATGTTCGCTAACTGCAGCTAGCTATCGCTACGTAAGCTAGTTAATTTCAACTGACTGAAAAATAAAGATGCTAGCGGTATTTCAAATGTGGTTTACTTGCCGTTCTGGTAAACGGTAAAAGGCGTACATTTCTCGCTGAATAATATAAATGGGCGATATATTCAGTACTCACCACACATGTCTACAGTTTCGCAGCCAGTTACAACTACTCGAGCAGCTAGAAACGCCTGTCATATTAGCTTCGCCCTCCTATGACATCAGTGGTTCAGAGCTCGCCGCCTTCTCCACGGCGCCTTCTGATTGGTCGAGCCTCCTGTCAGTCAGGGTGCACCTTCCGACGCAGGCAGTCCTGACGTGGCATCAGGATACAGATCCTGCTGATGATGCCAGCGAGTGTAACACCAACTCACAAAGAGAGGCCTGTACTCTCTGACAACTGCGTCCGCACGCAAGACACGGTAAAAATAAAGTAAAATTAAATAATGCAGGACTAGGATACTTTTAAATTATCATTTAAACGAAGTAATGAATCATTTCTTGACTACAATGCAATAAATAAACAAAATAATAAAAGCTGTAGTCAAAACCTACAACTTTTTATTCATTAAACCTTCTTCTGCTGGTCTAATGGTGTAAGTCGTATCAACATTCATTTTATTATTTTTTTAAACAAGGG
>OMLM01012744.1:21728-43169 GCA_900302695.1 Helostoma temminkii
AAGGGGGGGGGGGTTGTTCATTCTAAAACAAACAGGCCACAATATTCAGTTTATAAAAACAGCAATATTTCTACACACAACATGAAACGACTTGGTTTATTAAAACTTCTTCAACAAAAAGTTGATATGATTCTAATGTGATTTCTAGTATTTGTAAGCTAATATAAAGGACCGTGAAAACCAAGACCCTGCTTTATTACACATACAGAAGATTCATATACAGAAACAAAGGTACACACACTAATAAAATAGTTCAATAAACTTTATTCATATACACAGTATATGGATTTTAAACATAATTGATTAAAATGTGTAACAGTGTGAAATAATAAATAGGATTATTTCAACAGTCATGTTCCGTGTCTGTGCTCGTCTGTCCTATATTCACTGAAATACTGTTAGTGTAATGAGAACAGCTACCATAACCAATAACATTTGAATGATTATAATGATTATGGTTGTGTGTTTTTTGCTATGCTATACAACAGCTCTATGGCTTGAATTTAGGCATGTGACCGGAGAGAGAGGAAATGTGTAAATGTTGGTCTGGTTTCAATGTACTTCAAACTTGAGCAGCCTCCTCCTCCTCATCCTCCTTTACCTGTGGAACACACAAGTTATGTTAAAAATTTCAAGTTACACATATATATGTTCTGTAAGTTTGTTTCCCACTTGCAGTTGATGAATAAAATTATTGAAAAGTTATTTGACGAATAAGTTATTCAATCCTACAAAGAAATTTACAGAAAATAAAGTGATTACATTACAACATAAAATGTATTTTAAAGTCTTTTTTTAAAGACAATTCAGGAGGGAAGAAGTAAAATCAGCAGCTGATCTTTGAATATGGTTGGTTATAATGAAAATCTACACCTGCTACTGTGTCTATTAATGTCCCACACTGCTATAAAAAAGACAAAAGATATTTATATCAATAGCTAAAAGCAAAAGATCAAGTTTGCACCACTGTAACTATAATGAGCAACATGTCTACAATGTATGTTCTGGCAGCTGATTACCTGCTCCACTGATTCAACCTCTGGGACATAAAACTGCAGCATGTTTTGTATTCCATTCTTCAAAGTAACAATGGAACTGGGACAACTGGTACAGGAGCCCTGCAGTTTCAGTTTAACGACTCCGTCCTCAAACCCCCGATACAAAACATCACCTCCGTCTTCTTGCACTGTTGGCCTGTGGAACAAGAACATCGATTGGTGAGGAAAAAACCAACCAACCAAACAAACAAAACCCCCCCAGAAAACCACAGCAACTGAATTTTCACAGCCATTTACCTTATTCGAGTATCCAGCAGTTCTTTGATCATAGCAACTACTTCATCATCATCATCTGATGGTGCTAAAAAGATCAGCAGAGATTTATTGTCATGCTTGTTTGCTTAATTGTTTTAATTGTACAGCTGGTTAAATCCTGTACCTGTGTCTGCACTGGGTTTGCTGTCCTCATTAACAACAGGAAGTCCAGAGGTGAAAAAGTCCATAATTGCAGCAAATACATCAGGCTTGATTACTTTCCATTCCATATTTGCATCAGACTAAGTGGACGGAAAATACAGAAGTTATTCTGAGCACTGACATTACACAGTGTTACACCATGAGGTTCATATGAGCTGGAACTGGTTTTACCTTTGTTATGGTAATAAAGTCAGGGCCCAGGAAGACACTCTTGACTCCATCAATCCTGAAGAGTTGTCTGAAGACAATAAAGAACATTACAGACTTAACATTTCAAAGGTTAATTATACACAGTGTATATACATTTTAAATAAACTCTTGAACAAAACCACTCATCGGTAATGTTTAAAACTGAATTAAAAAATATATATAAACACAAACAGAAGAACACTAATAGTATATTTATATTACAATGTGTTAACAGGATGTCTGTTTGCAGTTATTAAAATTAAATGACAAAGCTTAATTAGAAGTAAAATCTCCCATGTGACCTGACAGCATAACACAATCAAATAATGCTTTAAAAGACACGCAGGGCTTCACACAATTATCAGCTAGTTCATATAAAAAGGGAACAGTCATGGTTTTTACATGTAGTTCAGAAATTAGATTGCTTAGGGAAGCCAGGTTTCAATGAGGAACAAGTTTACATGGGAGTTAAGTAACCAGATTACAGTACCATATACATGCGTCAGGAGAGTAATCTGATTTCCATCTCAACTCTGGCTTATTTTGCAACCGTGCTTCACAGATTTTGAGTTTGCAGCGACATGACATGTGCTTTCTTTCTCTCTTCTTTTTTTTATGTGCGGTATTGGGTAACTGAAAGTATGTGTGTGTCAGAGTCGGGAGCTGACTGCGCTGAGAGAGAAACATGCCGACAGACCAGCGCTGCATTTGAGTGTGCAAACTCACTGAATTCAAGCTATGTCCAGAGAAAAGTGACTTATTAAGACATGTAGAGGACACTTTGCGAAAGATTATGTTCCTTTAGGTACCCGATATGAAAATGCTACATCATCATGTGTTTATTAATTCTCTCACTGATCTCCCAGCTGCTAGAGAGGTGTTGGCAGCCTTCGTACGAACATGTGCTCTTGTAAAAAGAGAAAGCTGGTTACCCATTTCTCTGGGAGAACTCTACCTGGAGAAACCAGGTTTCTCTAATTCCCTACCCCATTACAGAAACCAGATTTCCCATTTACATGACAGTTAAGAAATCATCTTACTGTGACTTAAGCTGACTGTAATTAGGTTACTGAGTTCCATGTAAACGCACTGACTATAATCAAACCTGTGCTTTTCCGGCAATGCCATATCAAAATACCCATTGTAAAAATGCTTTCTCAACTCTCTATTCAGTAACCTTGTACTCAAACAGTCCTGTACCTGGCTAAGGGTGAGCAATATGCATCGCGAGGTCCAGCAAAATTCATAGTTCCTTCCTCAAGAATTGTACAACCAGGCAGAAATTTTAGGCTGTTTGGATTTGGTGTGTCTTGTGTCTGCACGAACATGGTTCTTCCTGGAAAGAGACAAATTACAATAAATGCAAATGTAACATTTTTATATGGTATTTTCTCAAACTGAGAAGACAGCCACAAGGACACTGCAGAAATACAAACCTGGAACAACCCAGTGGGCGTTTTGTGGCAATCTGCTTGGGACTCCTGTATTATGTGAAGGCCAGTGTAACCCAGCATTCTGATAACCACAGCCAGCAAGCCTGAGACATAACAGAGATATATAGAGAACAAAAAGATTCAAAAAGTTACTACAATGAAAATTAGACTACAAATATAAAATCTCAATATTCAGCATACATGCAAGCGTTGTTTTTTCTAACTGCTTCTGTCCAGGATAAGGATGTGGTTGCATTAGATATGAAGTATTAGCCCAAAGTTAATAGAACACATGATGCGTCAGAAGCAGCTTTTTTTTCCCACTTTTTTCACTTGGTAAATGAAACCATCATTTAAAAAAATGCATTTTGTATTTACTCTGGTTATTTTTGTGCAGCATTAAAATCTGTAATTTTAAGTAAGCTACAGGTACCTTTATATAGACAAAATGTAATGGAGTTATATGTGTGTGCATATAACATTTATAACAAAGCAACTAAAGCCAAACTGCAAGAGACAACTGTGCATTACAGGGTTTATTTTTCCAATAAGCTAGCGTCAAGCATAAATACTTTGCAAATGACAGAGCAGTCCTGTCAGAATTAAGACATCAATCAGGCTATTTGCTCACAGTTTTTTGCATTTGAATAACGTCCAGAAGCGCACATTAGCTGAAGACTGTAATTAGTTAAACGCTGACAAAGGCTGCAACTCAATTTGAACTAGAAAGACGTGTAATTTCTTTTAAGTGTATTTAGTTATTTTAAGAATCAGTAAAAAATTAGTTACACGCTGACATTAAAAACGTTAAAAGGTATCAGAACTGACTGAATGAGTTAAAAAAATTAAAACAGCGTGAACACAAAAAACAAGACACTATCTGCTCATCAAGCTCCTCTAAGAAGTTGTAATCAGTCTGCGTCACTCTGTAACTCAACCTAGCTAGCTAGCTTGATAGCCGCTAATAAGTGTTAGCTCAACCAAAGCCGGAGCCTGTCTCTTAACAGGTGAATGCATTCATACAAACATTACAACTACAAGACCATGCATTCTCACAACAGATAAACTGATAAACTTACGGTCGCGAAAGTCTTGCTGAAATACCCAACAACCTATCAAAATGTCTGTAAGTCGCCATGTTTGATATTGTGGAGTAAAGAAAACGGAAGTGGTCAGGTCTTCTTCTTCTTCTTCTTCTTCTTCTTCTTCCTCTTCCTCTTCTTCTTGTTTTATGGCGGGTGACATCCGACGTTAAGGTGCATTACCGCCACCTACTATGCTGGAGTGTGGATTAGAGTAACTAACCATTATTTCCCCAAGAAAGACAAAAAACAAAAAACAAAACAGAGAAAAAACAAACTAAATTCTATTCAGTAACTCCGTTTCTCTCAAGAATATCACACATATCACAGTATAACTCCCCGTTTGGTTGAGTATGTGCTTCAAACTATATTCCCGTAGCCCCTGTGCTGCCCTCTTTGTATTTCATCCTGTTGCCCTCATCGGTCCTACTTCTACCTTGCTAAGAGAAATGTCCATGCTATTTCCCTGTTTGCTGGCGTCCTTTGCCAATGAATCTGCCACCTCATATCCACATAAATGTAATGGCTATCTTTAAATTCTGTAATCTGAATACAGCTTCATAGATTACATTAACTACATCCTGTCTACTACGGGATAAAAGTTTAAGAGATAATAGAGCTGAACTAAAATTTGAGCACAGAACAACTTTGTGTGGATTAGCCTGTTCTACCCACTGTAAAGCTGCTGTAAAAGCTAACAATTCTACTGTATAAACTGCAAGACAGACACATTTAAACTGAAGTTGTAAAGCTGGAATGGTGAATGCATATCCTGTACTTAGGGCTGCTTCTTCTCCTTCGTTTTAAAGACGAAATGAGGCGATAATAATTGTCTTTCTTTATAGATTGGTTTAATTCTTTCTAACAAAAAAAGAACTTGGTTATATTTTGCTACACAATGGAAGCGTGTTGGAGATCTTGGTTTTAGACTTTGAATAATATGTGAAATTCTCAAAAATAATGAAAACAAACACAACTGTGTTCTTTGTGCCCTAAAAAAAATCCACACAATCTTTTTCATATTATTTTGTTTAGGTTTATTCGGGTTCTCGATATTTCTCGGCGCTTCGTGTCAGCGGAAGTGACGCAATATTATTGTACGCTAGCTAAAGTTTCCTCCGACATCCAACAGTCGATTAGCGCAGTTTTATAAAAGCTTAGGAATAACAGTAAACATTTATTAAAATGCCGTGTGGTAAAAACTTTAGGAGGAGAAGGGACTCGTCAGATATAGAAGAGGATGAGACAACCGAAGAAGTGAGGTAAAGTACTTTCTTTAAACCATAAAACATAAACTGCTGTAACGTAGAGTAACCTCATGGCTAATCAAGTTAGCCCGTAGCTTACACCAACACTAGAAACGATAATTAAACGCCATCGGCTTTCGCTGTATTTTAATAAGGCACCTTACCAATGTGATTAGATGTGCATACTTTATTTCCTCAGATCAAAACTAGAAGAAGCTAAAGAGCTTCAGAGTTTGCGGAGGCGACAGAAAGGAGTCAGGTAACGTTAAAATGAATGTGACAAATCACGAACACGTTTCAATAACCTATGCTAAAACCTTTAAGTGTGTCGAAACATGAGGTATAAAGAAGTGTTCATCCCTTTGTTTAGTGTGACCGCCTTGTTAGTTGGAGAGAAACTTCCACCTGAGGCCGAAATTGATGTAAGTTAATTTTATTTTAAATTCATTTGTCATTTGTAATCGGCAAGAATATTTGTAAAGGGCAAGAATGTGCCTGAATAAAAGGCTGTTTGCTTATTATTTTCTTAATGAGACAAAAACATTTCTCACAGAACGACCCATTTAAACTGAAGACTGGAGGGGTTGTAGACATGAAGAAAGTCAAGGACAGGAATAGGGATATGTAAGTAAAGATGTTTATTAAACTTTGATTTGCTGTAATTAACATTATGTTTGTACTAGTACCTCCTCTGAAAATTCCTGTTATCATTATGACACGAGTTTGACCCAATATGACATCTCTTCCACATGCAGGACAGAAGAGGAGACAGACCTCAACTTGGGCACCTCCTTCTCTGCTGAAACTAACAGAAGAGACGAGGATGCCGACATGTATGTATACTTTTGCCATTTGTTTTATGCACACAGATGCACCCTCACTCTCTTTGGCATTCGTGATCTCAAATATAGGGGATACATACTCCTAATACCTCCGAGATGACCAGTTTCTTCATTAGTTTGTAATTGAGTTTATTTGTAAAGATTGTAATCCCCAACTTTTATAGATAGTGATGCAGCTATTGCTAAGTGCTGCAAAGAAATACTTGTGAAACCTATTTCTTCATAAATGTGTTCCCACAGGATGAAATATATTGAGACGGAGCTGAAAAAAAAGAAGGGCCTAGTGGAGGCTGAGGAGCAAAAAGTTAAACCGAAGAATGCAGAGGACCACCTATATGAGCTGCCCGAGAACATCCGAGTCAATTCTGCCAAAAAGACGGAGGAAATGTTATCCAATCAGATGCTGAGTGGTATCCCTGAGGTTGATTTGGGAATTGAGTATGTATAGATTAGTCTTAAAATTATCCCCAAGATGTTCTGCATTTATACATGTTAGTAACCAGCCTTTCTTCCCCAGTGCAAAAATTAAGAACATTATTCAGACGGAGGAGGCAAAAGCCAAGCTTCTGGCAGAACAAAGGAACAAGAAAAAAGACCATGGCACATCATTTGTACCCACAAACATTGCTGTCAACTATGTCCAGCACAATCGCTGTGAGTCCTGTCAGCCTGTACACATCAGTTAAAAAGTGAGGACATTGGAAGGTAATGATCCGCGATAGATGAAGGTGTGCTAATCATGTCGATTTCTTCCATTAGTCTATCATGAGGATGTGAATGCACCACAGAGGCAGCACAGACACAGAGAAGAGCCCAAGGCTAGACCGCTGCGGGTGGGCGACACTGAGAAACCAGGTCCAGAGGGTAAGAGACAGCCCCGCTCAGCCACTCACCATTCTAGATAATGTAGTGGTGTATGTCACAACACTACAGAATATTGTTATAAGCACTGCATTGGCCAGGAGAGTGTCGTATTAGAGTATCACATGAGAACCTTTTCATACAAATAGTTGCACACTATTCTGTAATGTGACATATACGTTTTCCTGTGCATCGACAGCATCATCACCACCCAACTACCGCAAACGTCCAAACAATGAAAAGGCCACAGATGACTACCACTACGAGAAGTTCAAGAAGATGAATCGACGATATTGAAATACTTTGTTTGAAGAAGAAGGAACTGAAGATCTGTTATGGACTGGCTTCTCAAAAAAGCTATTAATGACAAAACTCCCTAGATGTCGTTCTTTGTAAATATTGTATATAGCTCTCTGTGGTTATCTGTATTCCGTGCATTTGTTTTTTGTCACGCTAATGGATAATTCAACCTACTTGTATGTCACATGGCTCAAACTGTCAGACAAATATGACCAGAGTATTTACTGAGGAAAACAGAACAAGAGAAATGTTTGTGGGATTTCTCTTCTGAATTGTGGAGAGGTTTGCTTTTTAGTCTACTCCTAAGTCAGGACTTTTAGTTGTAGAATTTTCTTAAGGCTGATTTGATTAAAAAGATAAAACCAACAGCATCAAGTTTGTTCTTTAATTTGATCAGTGCTCGGTGGAGTAAAAAACTAAACATTACAAAAGGAAACTTACAGAAAATGCATTTAATACTTAAGAACATATAAAGCGTGTATATGTGTATTTCAGTGCTGCAAAAGTGAAAATCTGAAAGTTGTCAGTAATTTGTAACTTAAGTATTGTGTGTATAGTGTATGCAAAATTAAATTCATTTTGAAAAAGTCACTTGAAATCAAGGGAATAGTACAGTTTCTTTTGTCTTTCCTGTTAATGGTAAATAAAAAAAAAAAACAAACTAAAGTTTAGTCTGGTTTAAAGTCCATAACACAAAACAGTGGCAAACCTGATCAGGTACTGGTTCATAGTGTGCAACTGAAACTAAATTAGCCAAACCACTGATGTACGAACTGAGCACAAGTCTTGCACAATTCTTTTCCCATCAAAGTCCAATTTCCTCTTCATGGTTTCTCTATAGAGGCAGTCCCGTGTCCATTGAGGTGGTGTTGGGGGTTTGTGTCCTGTGTAGGAGGTCCGTCCATTTCTTCCCTGTCACCCTGGGTAGAACTGCTACTGCTACCTGGGGAGGCCCAACTGTCTCGCTGCCGGTAGGCCTCACATAGCGGTAGATCAGTGCTGTCCCACTGACTGTAGCTTTGCAGACCAAAACCCAGAAAGAGTTGACGCAGTGCAGAAAGAGAGAAGCAGACAATAGCAGCAGGTCAGAAAAAGCACATTCATACACAGAAGAAGCACATGAAGGCACACGTACAAGAGAAGCATGGAGGTTATGCACAAGCACAAGAAATGATCAATGCGCAAAACAGCTGTTTATTAATCTTTTTTAAGGTACGACTGATCAATTGCTCACTTTGAGTTCAGCAAAAAGTTGGGATTAGTTGCTGATGGATGAGAAAGCAGAGCGAGTGCAACAAGGAAGGAATGCCCACACCCAGCATGCTCCAGACAGGACTGAGAGGCTCCTACTTTCACTCAGTTTCTCACAGAAATCAAGACAAACTACTTCATTGTTTTTCCTACTTTATTTCTTAATTAGTCTGGGCCTATTCTACAGCTGGCAAGAACTGCAATACGTACTATGTTGTGACAACTGGGTGCTTACAGATTGAGGTGTTAAGGACGGAATCATTTAAATATTTTTTTAAATCATTTCTTTAACAAATAACACCTACTTGAAAAATTCTTAGAGGCTTCATTTTACCTCAAATAAATAACAACAAACAGCCATTTCTATAATAAACGTCTATGCGCTCTCTATTCATAAAATCTAGCCTATAGGACATTTCCATTATGTTTATGATACAAATATTACACAAAAATAACCTTAAATGATTGATGCATTAATAAAATATTCATTCTGATATTGCCATATAGAATACAGTAATTCTTTCAATGTTTCATTCTTGTTCAGGTGTGTTTCTTTCTCAACAAAGCTTTTGCTACTCCAATTTAAAATATTTTAATTGTCAATTAAGGAAAATTATATTTTTCTCCCATGTACCTAACAATGGTTGTTCAAACCTCTCTTGAGCCTGTTGGATGCTGCATACAAGAAAAACAAAAGCCTGATCACCATCTAGTGCAAACTGCACTGATACCCAAACATACTGTTCATACTGTAATTCAACCGCTGGCAACATTTACACTGCAGATGTTCAGTGGTTCATCTACTTAATGCTGAAGTCTCCTCTACTTGATCAATTACAGCACAAGCCACAGAGGAAAAAAAAATAAAAATGAAAAGTCGCTGAATGAGATGAGGTCCATCACAATGACCCTGAGCAATGATTTTTGTTGGTTATTGATAGCGTTTGGATATGACGGTGAGATTAACTGAATCCAAGAGGTGTGATTTACATCTTGGCAGAACTAAACCATCCCTGGGCTCAGCAGTGAAAGGTAAAAGGTGAGACAGTACATGGTGCTGGGCATGGGGCAACTGGTGGGGGCGGTGGAATGGGGGGCAAATATGAGCCTACTTGTACCTGGAGGAGTAATATTCTTCCTCTAGTTCATAAAGGTCGATGGCGATCTCATCACGAAGTGAGGTGAGCTTCTTGTCACATTCCTCCTGCAGAGAGCGGAGATGCTGGTTCTGGAGGCTGATGGCGTCGTTCACGGAGGGAAAGTCGTTCAGAATCAGGAACTGCTTCAGATCAGACACCAGCTTCATCAGGGACTCACCAGCACGTACCTGAAATAACAAGACAGAAGAGGGAAGTGAATGATAATCATGTTAGCATGAGCCTGTTAAACCTAAATGTTCCAGTAGCCAGGAAGATTGTAGAAGAAACCGACAGTCAAAAACTGATACTGGAGTTTTCCACTTTGTCGTTTAATATGTTATTACACATCACCGTTACCAAGCTCAGTTCTGCGGCTATTATTATTTATACATGAACAAAACAGAAAGAAAGAAATTACTTACGATTGGAGGCACAAAAAAATACAAGAGAGGTGGTCAGGAATAAAGAGTGAACCAGTGAACATGCCACACTCAACGAAAAAAAAAAGACGCAGTCTGATGACGTAGCTCGATCGGTATCTAAGCAACAGTGTCATAAAGCTGCACTTCATAGTTTTAATTGTTACACCGTTCATCCAAGCTTAGTTCCAATTTGATGAAAGAGTATGGCAATAACAAATATGACCTCCTCA
This sequence comes from Helostoma temminkii, assembly GCA_900302695.1. Classification (NCBI taxonomy): domain Eukaryota; kingdom Metazoa; phylum Chordata; class Actinopteri; order Anabantiformes; family Helostomatidae; genus Helostoma; species Helostoma temminkii. The sequence goes on from OMLM01012744.1 coordinate 32,200, forward strand.
GAGGGTTATTTCAGCCAGATTAAACATAATATACTTTGAATGAACGCTTGGAACAAGTTAGCTCTGAATATACTGTCAGGCTGTGTCAAGCTATACTTTTTTTAATCAACCTAATTAGAGGGAGGAAAATATTTTAAAGCAAACATACTAATAATCATGTTCATTAAAAAAAAATAACAAAAGAGAAATGCAAAGTACCTGTAAAGTAGTATTGTGGATGACTGTGCCACATGTTGGTACTTACAATGTTGGCTGCTCTAACATGCATTTCATAATGGTCCTGCTCTGCTTGGGTTGCTCGTGAAACCTGTGTCTCATCCTCTATCTGGAGGAAGAAAATAATAATAGGATTATTACTGAACTCGTATGTATGAGGGCAGGTGGCAAAGTCAGCAAAAAGAATAACAGGTAGGAGGATAATGATACCAGTAGGAACATTTAATACTTAAAACACAGACAACGGCAGATGAAGTGTTGCTCTTTTAGCAATGATAAAAGAAAAAAAGCGCACTGTGTATCTGTACCTTCGCAGTTTTGAGTATTTCTGTAAAGTTGTCCATGATGGACCTGATATCATCTTTCAGTCGCTTGTTGTAATTCTGTAGCAGAGTCTCTTTGCTTTGAGGGAGCACTCTCTGAGTAGCCATCGTGCCCAGGTGAAAGCAGCACAGCTTATGTTACCTGTTCACATCGACAAACAGAACTTAGTTGCGCTGATGAGATTTATGATAAAAACAGTGAAGACAAGACGCAAACATCAATACTGAGGGAGCAACGCGCTAACATTAGCATGGACTGGCGCGTACCCTCTCAGCAACTGATAAACGTGTACCTATGACAATATAAATCTGTACTACCGTAAACATACTATTTATTACATAAGATGTCCCGTTACGACTTACTTCTTACCGCATACTTTGTAAATAAAGTCGTTATTGAAGGAAACAAAAGAACCACTATAGTTGTTGCCTTCTTCTTCTTCTTCTTCTTCTTCTTCTTCTTCTTCACCTTTAATTGCAGCTAACATATGGTGAGTCCACGTACTACCGCCCTCTACCGACGATTGCTTGTTACACACTAAAACAGTTTCTGTGCGATTCCGTCTTCTATTTTCATGTTTAAGTTGGAATAGGTGAATTCAGGAACTTTATTTATTGTTTATTATAGCATTAACAACCAGTGTTAACAACAAGCTTCTTTGAAGGCCAGTGTGTTGCTCACCATAACTTCATACAGTAAAAAGATGAGCTACAGCTATGCTTTACCAAGGAGAAAGCTTGTTTGGCTTAATAAAGCTACTTGGAAAAAGAAAATATAAGTACTTACGTAACATATATGTTCGTAACTAAATATGATTTTTTTTAAGTTACTTACAAAAAATGCTACTGGTGTTTTCTGGAACAGTTCCTACTTTACAGGCCATACATTAAAAAACACAATTTATTTATTAGAGTCACTGTGAATACTGAATGTATTTCAACTGTCAGCAAGATACTGCAAACTACTAGTTTAATTACATGTAGCTCATTACCCCCTAAAATAAAAACACAAATAAAAAAAACATACAACAGTGTTTAAAGTAATGTAAGACCTAGTGAATACAAGTATTACCAGCAATGTGTACATAAAAGTATCAAAAGAAAATGTTTGCATTAGCATATTGCTCTGTCAGTACACCTGTACAAACCTACAAAATTTGTACTGACGTGCAAATACCCTTTTGTAATTACCACAACTGAATGTTTAGGTGATAATAAATAACTACAATAACACTACACATTTGATTTACATTCATTTAATAGTTTTTTATGACTTACAACATGGTTTTCAAAGGCAGGCTGTGCAACATAAGTGTTTTGTCCAACAGCATCTACGGCACTAGTCAAAATACATTTTACAGCTGTGTTACAATCAAAACACATTCTTAGAAAACCCTCACTGTGTCAGTGTTTATGTGCGACCTTCATGTATACAAGCTGAGTGGGAAAAGTGAGCATCTAATTTAAAAAAAAAAAAAAAAAAACATTTTGAAAAGAAAAGAGTTTTATATTGCAACAGAGTAATACACTTTGGGTTGAAACAGGTTGCATCCCCCTTCTTGAAAGTGCCATGGTAGGAACTAAAAATGTTCCATGATTTTACAGACCATACAGACAATAAAATATTTCCAAATGGCAATGAAAATAAATTCAAAAGGAATGTCATTAATCAGTCACCATTCAAGATCTCACGTATAACCTACTACTATTACAATCCCTGACGGGAACTGCTACAGTGAGCGTAGGTGCTGCAGGTATTTATTTGTGTAACTGCAGGAAAGCAATATTTTAAAAGCTGCAGTCAATGTTTTCACTTCAGTTGTTTACATGCGCGAGTCACAGCACATCTGAAATTTACTGAGCTATAAACCATAAGAGTTAAATAAAAATCTTGGTGCATACTGCAAACTGGAAATATTTGGTGCTGAATGCAAGTGCAATAAAATGATGTGAATGCAGCAGTTTTTCAGGAGGGCACAAAAGGCAAAGGTGATTTATGCCATTTCACGTGGTAGTGTGTAAGAATGTAAGGCTTCAGGAAAACATTGTGAAGTATACATAAAAACAACATTTATGTAAGAACTGATATAACTCAATTTCTATGCCTAACATTTAACATTCGTATGTTGCACAAAACAGTGAAATTTCATTCTCATTAGACAAAACAGTGGTCACAAACATACCACATATGACATAAATGCAAACATGTTGGATCATAACAAAAAAAAATTACTTGGAGAAAACCTTGAAATGACTGTGCATCATTATCCAGCATCTGCTTCATAAAGTGTCAATCAGACAGACCAAATGGCCCCAAACTAGTGACACTGAAGGCATTATTTTAAGGCTTAACAATTTTTATTTGATGTAATTACAGATGAATCCCTCTGCATATTTTGTCACAAACATCACAAAGTACTTAGAGACCGTGGATTTGTTTCACTCACTAAGAGAGCTATACAGTGTGTTTTCCTCTTTCAAGTTTCTGTGAAGTTATGATCTTGTGATTCAAGCTGAATCTGTCCTGTCTGAGAACAAATACAATATAGCAATGAGGCGTAATCAGATCATAGTTTCACAGTAAAGCTAAACTCCCTCAGTGTGTGGTAATTTAGAGCTGACACAAAAAGTAACTGAGGTAGGCAAGAAAACAATCAAATACTTGACCACCATGCCATGTTTAGGTGTATGTACCAAAAGCATGGGCAACTCAAAAGGTAAATGGATGTACGAGGAAAATAAGAAACAATTAGGGGTGTGGAAATGATGTCAGTTTTCTAACTCTAACAGGATGTTCAAGTGTAAAGGTGACCCTGGACTATCAGATCTAATTGGAGCCAGTTAATGAGATCCATGCAAGCCTGCAGTCCAGCTGCAGCGCTGCAGACAGCATGCAGTATGCCTGCTATAGTTTGCATAATTCAGTGGTGTTGATTTGCATGGTCTTGATCTCTGTGCGTTCAGGGTTTTTCTTGCGGGGCCTTGAAATGAAAAGGTGCAGAGACAAAGGGGTCGACAGCGCTCACTTCTGAGGTCAGTGAGTAGAGAGGTCCAGAGGGGCCTGATGCCACATTGGTTTGCCTGCTCGTGTTAGAGACTCCTCGTTGAGCTGCTACAGACTGCTGGGGTACAGGCCCCTCAAAGTGTCGTGAATATTTGGCCAGAGCTTGAGGGCGGAATGGTTGTTGGGTAACTTGTCCCAGCACACACTGATCAGGGGTTACAGCATGAACTCCAGCAGCATGAGGATATGAGGACTTGGTCTGAGCTCCTGTAGCTTCCTTTCTTTTCCCAAAGGGAGCCTGAGAGAACACATCGAGCTGCTGCTGAGCTGCAAGAGGGGCACGTGGAAATGGCGCATTGGCAAACACATCACCTACGTCTGCGTCTTCTTGTGCAATCCGAAAGGGGGCTTTAGAGAAGACATCTGCATTGACATCTGTTGACTTTACTGGCTGCTGTACATGCTCGGAATGATTCTGAGCAAATGTGCTTGGAGTAGGTTGGTGGAAGGTAGTGGATGGTTGTGTTGGTATTGTGCTTGAGTGTGGTGTAGAGTGGAGTATTAACTGAGCTCCTTGTTCATCTTCATCCTCAGAGTCTAGCAGCAGAGGTCTGGAGCCACTGCAGTCATGGGCTGCTACATGACTCTCAACAGCTTCCCCATCGTGTTGCTCTTCATTTTGGCCTTCTTTCTCTTCATCTTCATCGCTGGAGTGCACGCAGGGTTCGTTTCCTTGAGAAACTCCTTCTGGAGGTTCAGTCTCTTGTCCTTCCTGAAGCACAGAGTAGCCATTGCTCTCCTCCTGCATATCTGTATAAGAGCAGATAGATAAAGTATATCAGAGGTTAACAAAAACATTAGGCAGCATAAAGGAACATCTGAAGAACAACTGCCCATTTCCCAGACCACAATCTAATTCTTGCACAATACAATAGAAAACCAGGGAGGCTTCAAAATCTAAAAACCACTTTGTGATCGAAGATAACTACCCAACAGTGACAAACCAGCACAATACTACAGCAATACAGACACATTCTACTCAAAAAAGTGACTTGGAACAGACGAGACCAGCAGCTCTACCATGACATCAAATAACCTTGTTTCCACAAATTGGTTTCAGCACAGCTGCTCAGTGTCACCAGCTTTAACAGTTAGCTTATGTTAGAGGCTTTGCTTTTAGTTAGAATTGCTTGTGCTGAGATAGAGGGAGCTCAAAGTGAGTCAGCAGGTCTGTGGAAACAAGAACAAAATGCAAAAGTAGAAATTGTTAAGGACAGACAGGTTTGCACAGATGAGCAGCAACAGATCAGTCTTACCTCAGCAGTGTTGACAGCAGCTATTAACAGGCAGCTCTTGGGAAGACGTTAGTTGCAGCGATTTGGTTGTTTTACTTCACTCATCAATTGCTAATGGTCCACTGACAATTTCCCATATCATACAGTTTGATTTCATCCAAAATTATTCAAACTGAACAATTAGCAATAAATCACCTAACTGGTCAGAGACAACTCCAAAAACAACAACAAACTGAGGGGCTGCTCATGTAACTGTGGAACAACAGCTATAAGCTCACAGAGTCTTCTTTCTGTTTAGATATGGTACAACCTAGCAAGAAAGATATAGTTTGAGGACCCAAATCCCTTCTTCTAAGCTTCTAGACTCACAACAATGCCATTTCAAAATACATGTCTATCAACATCCAAGAGATAACAACTAAGATTTAAAGGGATGACAAGAAAGTCGTATATATGAATGAAAAACTAGAAACTGCACATTCTCAGAAAACTCAGAAAAAAGTTGTCAGGCAGATGACAAAAGACTAAGAGTGTCTTAGGATACTTGTACTAAGCGCTGTAAATATACTCAACAAAGCAAGTCCAACAAAGAAAAGTGGTTAAAAGTCAAAAGTGACTTTAGTGGACTTGATACTAGATACTACAGTATCTATAGTCCAACATGGTTTCCAGAAGGAACATACGATCTATCAGCTAATTAAAACCATAAAAATGAAAGTCCCAAGAGAATTACTTTACATTCACACTGATTTTTATTGAGTGTCTCTTGTTGACCCTTAATTCATAAAAATAGAAGTACACACTTGATAATGATCCTGCATTGACATTTTGGTTCCAATTCATGTCAAATATTTGATATACCCAGGGTAAACCTCTCACCTTTTTAAAACCCAGCAGTTACACTAGTTTCACACAGCAACACAAGCAAAACTCTACAGCCAAGGCTAGAACTCTACAGGTACAGCACTTGAAGCGTTATTGTAGGATTGCATAGATTAGCCACAAAAATGCAAATGACTTAACATTAGATTGAGAGAAGAAGGCAAAAAGCAAAGTTTTGCTTACCCATGCCATTTCCTACAGTATTGTTGATGTCTGTGCCTTATTACAGCATGTCATACAGGATTAAGTATACAGATATCAGCACACTGTTGTGTTTTCATGTATATTTCTTAGGTGATATAGACCTTAAATAGACACTTTGCCAGTAGAAGAGACCTTCCTTGACCACAGAAAAGTCAAAATGAAAGGTAATACCTGGTGGCAATTTGTAATGATTAGATGTAGTGTAATACAATTACACCTCTCCCTTTTCAAGTCATCAGTCAAATGACAGTCCGGTGAAATGTGCTACAGAGATGTCAGGAAAGTAATTCCGTCATTAGCTCCGTTTATTGTCTTAGATAAAATCTAGCCCAGTAATATACAGACTTTACTATGGAAAGGTGTGCAGCAGAAAGCTACATGCAAACTGCTCAGTCAGGTAACCCATAAGCACTTAGTTTCATGTATCAACGATAACATCTAAAACAAAATCACTGGCTTTTGAAAGAAAAGACCTTTGACAAAAGAGAGAGTCAGCATTTCATTTTGTACCCTTATAAATGTTACATATTCCATAATGGTTCTGAGTTTTAACATTCATTCTAAAGCACTATAAATAAGTGACATTAATCCATACCACAGATTGAATTAATTTAAATATTACAAACACAAAACATTATTTTACGACTGCTGACAAACACAGAAATTATAAAAATATCTGATTTTGTATATCTGATTTTTGTATGTATAAAGGATTTTTTTCCCTAACTCAAATAAATTTCACATTCGCCAAATGACTTCAAGGTACTGTATGTGATAGGAATGGACTAAGACAGAGAAAATGCCAATAGGACAAGACTTTGCTGTAAAGCTAATTGTAGTATTAGTAGTGCCTATTTAAAATAATAATTCTACAAAGTACCGCTCTCTGTGTAACAGGAGTGTGCTACTTGAAATCAGCTCATTTTCAGTGGCCTGAGAGCAAAACATGGTGAACACAGCATGAAAAACAGAATCCTCCCTTTAGCTGTAGGCATGGCTATAGGTCAAATCATTCCCTTTTATTTCTGCTGTGCTTATCGATGGTGAGTTCATGATGCCACATGTAAAATTATGTAATTATAAACATAACATTAAGGATTTATGTGTCGCGGATAATGCTGTCAGTGAAAATTTTTTTTTGTTCCCAATTAATTAGTCACTTTAAAACTGAATTCACCTGTTTTGACATTTGAAGGCAGACCTATATGTGTAGTTCTAGAAAAAAAGAACACCCTGCTAAACATCCAGAAACAGGAGACAACAGACAGTTATGCTCAAGTTTGTAAAGCTTAATATATGTGCTAAGTTAGTTTAGATAAACAGCTGTTATTAACAGGTTACTGCTCAGTATGGGCTTCACAGCAGATGGACTGCATGCACTGAGATCATTCCTTATAACCCCTGAAAAGTGACATTTTATCTTCACTAACGTATAAACTGGTTTAATCAGTGCAAACCTCTGGCTGTGGTTCACTCATGGCGAAACTTTGTTTCATAAACTCTGTAATGAAAAGCTTTCACAGCAAAGTGCACATTAGGAGCTCTACAGGATTTTCACTGCTCACTCTTTAGTCAGACCCCTGACACAAATGAGCATGCCTGAAGGTGGCTTGTTTAAATAAAGCTTCAACCCTGAACATGTATGAAAGGGTTAACACAATGCAGCTGTGATCAAGCAGTTCAACATGTGCATATGATGAAAGTTGATCACCGTGGCAGTGCACTCAATGAGGGATAACAATGCAAATACGAGGAAAGCATGAGGAGGACTATGGTGTAGCTGGGGAAGAAGCAGATGATATGCTCAGGCATTAGTTTAACTAGTGTGGGAATGACACTAACCAGCCGAGATACATGAAACCAGCTTATCAAGCAACTAGAGATGGAATTGAGGGCAAGGAGGCTGTAAAGACAAAGGATCACTAATCTATGCTGAATTCTCCGTGTCACTTCATAAGGTGCTACATTAAGTTGCCTCTGCTTCTCTGTCTCTATCCCCCACCATCCCTCTCCCATCTCTATGTTAGAATTGCACACTGCCCCTTCGACCTCTCCCACCCCCTCTAGAGGTCGATGAGCTGATCCACCAGCAGAAGGGAGCGAGCCAAGTTGGGGATGTTGGACTCTGAACTGCCACTGCTGCTGCGCGAGTGACCACCTGGAACATGCCAGAAAGAGAGAGAGACGGAGATAGAGATGGACATGGAAGAGCCGAGGGGGTGAAAGACAAGCAAAAGAATAAGTAATTATAATGAAGATTGTATGGGGAAATTAAGAGCAAGGAGTTGATGAGGATGAGGGGAAATCATGGCAGAGCAGAGAGAAGCATGAATAGGGGCAGAAAGAGAAACAGGCAGAGAGTGAGCTGGAATAATTTTTGTACAGCTACATCATTACAGGGGGAGAGTGTGGGAATGTCACTCTGACATGAGATTTATAAGATAAACTAGAAAGAGTCTAACACCTGCGAGGTGAAGAGGCACTAGCAGTATATCATTCAATCAAAGGAGAGAAAGATGTCTAATGTGAGCGCTTGATGGGATCCAACAGCCTTAATGCGACAAGCACACCCATACAAGACTTCTCACAACAGCAGTCAAAGGAACAAGCTCATACTCTAGGCTTCAGCAGGTGTGAGTGCTCATCTCGGGGGTTTCGTTAACCTTACCTTGATTTGAGTTTTTGGAGATGAGCACAGGAATAGGGTCAAACTCGTCGCCATTGCCCTTCTCCCCACACGACATGAGGAAAGCAGAGTCTGTGGTGTTGAAAGAGGAAGTGAAGGAGTGATGGAGGGGGAAAAGAAGTTAACCCAATCAAATAAAGGAGGAAAAAGAAAGGAGGATGCAAGTAGATTAAAAATAGATGGAGCCAGAGCAGTTACAGCATTTAAAAGCCATGCATCTTAGGTGGCTTCTGGCTCTTGGCTACAAATGAGTCAAGGGTCTGTTGATGTTGCTATTTATTGTGTCTAATTCAGTTTCAGTATTACATGTGTAAGGTTTGATTTTCTCTGTGTGAGACCATCTCTCCTTTTTTGGGAATGGTCTGTTTCATGGGCCAATATACTGAGCAGATGTAAGGATAGCTGAGGAGTGCTACAAAGAGAAGGTCTTACCAGGAGCCGTTTGCCCAAGGGGCAACTCCTCTTGACAGGATCCAAAGCAGGAGCCAGGAGGAGCAGAGGAGCAGGAGGAGGTTAGAGCAGAGACAGACTCGTTTCCATGAGGAGAAGTATGAGATAACAGATCACAACTCAGCAGAGAGTCCTCCCCAGTGAAAGAGTCTGAGACAGCATGGAGTAAAGCCAGAGGGACAAGGGGTCACAGTAAAAATAAGACTGTTAAATTAAGCAACAGACAAAGCTGCATTTTGTTAGTAAAACAGTTCAGTTTTATCTCTGAAAGCAGAAGTCCTGTAAAAATTATGCTGCAAATTCAGGAGCACAAGCTACATTTTAATACGCAGCAGGTAAAAAAACACAGCCAGAGATAATATCGTTATACAAGTTATACAAGACTGTGGGTAGATTTTGGCCAAGATTAGCAACTGCTAGTGAAAATATATTCTTATATTTACAGCCTATAAAATCTCAGGGTCATCACTGTGCTGCACCAGAGCAAGGCTGAATGAGTGGCTGACTAAAATGTCTTGTCAGTGTTGTTAATGATAAATTATTTTCTGCTCTTCCCACTAGGAAAAAAAAAAGACTTCAGTTGGTTAAAAAAAAAAAATCAATAAAAATATGGGGCAAGATAATCAAATATATGAACCACAACTAGAAATAACAATTTTTTACTATAAGGCTGCAAAGAATCCCGTTTAAGATTTCATATTCTGTGGTCTAACCTGGCATGCTGACAGGGATGAGCTCCGGCTGGGCTGAATGCTGCTGGGCCTGGGGAGCTTCCAAACCAGGAATCAGTGAATCCACACACACCTCTGCCTTGGCTACAAGGAGTCAGCAAGTGAAACAAATAATGATGCAAAGAAATTAGTAATGTTAAAGAAAGGAGAAATAGGGGGAAGTAATGATGAAAGGTTTTTTAACTCCTTAGTGGCTCTTCGTGAGTTCATCACACGTAAGTGAAATAGCATAAAGAAGGCAAGGAAGGTGCATGCAGAGCAGATGAAGGATTTGTAGGACAAGGCAGGGGACAAAAAACAAACAAACAAACAAATATTAAAAAAAGCTGGTACCATGGAAAGAGCTTTCAGCAGAAATTTTGACGGGGTCAGCCAGGGTTAAAAAGCCAGGAAGCAGCAGAGAAGTTTCAGGGGACTTTAGTCCCTCAATTAGCTTCTCTGTAGCAGATCAGAGAAAGAAGGTAACGTGAACTAAAAGACAGATGGCAATGGGGAGGAAACCTAACTAGGGATTCTGCATACAATTAAATAAAGAGTAGAAACTACATATGAAAAAGAGGTAGGAAGCAAACACCTACAGGAAGCATCAAATATATTATCACATGCACATGACTTGAAAACAATGTTGAATGCAAGGTTAGTTAAGATGTAAATGTGCTGTATGAGTTCTCCCTATCCCTACCGTATACATCAAGACAAGTTAGTGGTCTGAAATCCCAAGATTCAAAGGACAAACTCAGAATGTCCCACTGCACTAGACTCATGCAAATGCTCAACTCATTTTTGGACCAGTGCAAACAAACATTTTTTTAATTCCGATTTTGGTTATCTGTGCATGCGAACATCTACACTATAAACAAAGCTTAAAAGTTAAAATGAACTATTAATACATAAATTACTGAATTGATTTAAAATACAGTCAATACATGAAACAACTAAATACTGACTATTCACTGCAGCCCATACTTACAGGAAACTGCTATGGGGCAAAATAGGATGGGGTCTTAGATGAGGAATGTGTTGGCTCAGAAAATGGCACAGCAGATGTGACCCGTTGCCCCCTTCACTACAGGAAAGAGGCCAATACTGCTGAAAAGCTTCTTCACAAATATTGAATGTAAGAAATCATATTCTCTAAGGATATTAAATATTTTATAATAATATATTTAAAATATTTAA
>OMLM01012744.1:43189-61688 GCA_900302695.1 Helostoma temminkii
TTAAAAATATTTAATATACACTGCTATTCTTTTATTTGAATAATTATATTTACTTGTGTGAGTTCTATATGAGTAAGTGATATAGAAAAAAGGGATAGCTTAGGCTGGTTAGAGAAGATTAACCACACCCAGATTATGTAATAGCCTTAACATTTTTAACCTTCCACTACAGAAGCTACACAAAGGAAGTTTCACAGCTAAGAAGCATGCATTTCCAAAAGGCTAAACTAATAAGAGCATAAGGGCTCAGTCATCACTTTAACAAGACAGTAAGCTTAACTCATTCCTAGTGTACTGGTAAACAGGTTCCTTGAGCAAATAAGGCAATCCAATTAGCAAAGGAGAATTTGCCCTTTGCATTACCAGGCAACAGCAAAAGTACAGATCTGCAAATGAGATGTGATCTAGCTATGGTCTCTATTCATGGAAGCTGACAAGGAGCCACTGTGAGGCTGCTTGCTATGTCAACAAGATAGGACCATATACAAATCCAAAGACAAAACTAGCATTCATGAACTAGCTTCTGCAATGTGATATCCAGGAAAGTACCTCAGTAAGTAAAAAAAGGTCTTAAAAAATATATTTGCTCAATAGTTGTTCAAGGCCTCAGAGCTTCAAAGACACGGTTCGTTCTATGTCATGTTGTCACTAGAAAAGTCCCTGTGCTGTCTGAGAGTGTGACAGTCAACAACGCTCAACCTGCATTTAAGACGTCCACAGATCATTTAAGTTACCGTTGTAGAGACGATAAAGACAAATGAAGGGACGTAAGCATGAATAATGGAAGCGAGTGGGACAGTGCAGAGAAACACATGAGCTAACTTTTGAGTGAGTGATTGAGTGAGATGTCGACTAGATGACTGATACATCACTCAAAGAGAAGCCTCTTGGGAAATATATGCAAAGCAATGAGAGCACTGGGAAGAATTAACTAAAGCCTTACAAGGACAAGCACTGAGTCCTGGGATGAGATTTTCACTGGAGTCTTTGACTTTTTCTCCTAGAGCAGCAGCTGTGCACGAACAGCAAAGTAGCAATTATATTTAGACCACAACTATTTACCGATGCTGCAGGTGTAGGTGTGGAGTGTACAAGTGGAACCTACTCTCAGCTAGCTTTGAAAAGTCTTTGTTGAGTAACTCTTCTGCCGTTAGCTTGGAGAAGTTATCATCGCCAAATGGGTTCCAGCTGGGCTGAGTGCTGGGTGCAGGATGGGCCGATGGTGTGTCGCCATCACTGGGATGATACACGCTCTGCTGGGACGAGCATGGGGAGCCAGAAGGGGTAGTGCTGGCTGATCTGCAGCACACAGAGGTGTAAACATAAGCATAAGTAAGGCTAGGGGTACACTTGCTGTCATCATTCACATTGATCACATAGATCAGTACTTTGTGTATGTCTAGAGGATTTAAAAGTTTAGCAAGGAGGTTGACTACACCCTAATCATCCTTGACCAATTAATTTCTTCCTTGTTAACTTTCACCTTTGCACAACATTAACAGGAGCAATAGCAGTAGAGACTAATGTTGAGGGGACGAGTAAGAAAATGGCAACAGCGACAAATGGCAGGTATGTAACACTAATCACTATTTTTGTGGTGGTTCCAAGCTGTTACTGAGTTTATTTCATACTGCCCCACAGGTTTTACATGGGACAACATTTTGTTTATGTGTTGCGTTAATTTCTGACATGAACAAACAATATAGGGTGGCATTTGCAATAGTGTAGTTAACTGCAAGTATATCCCCAGCCGAAGACTGCAAAGTGAAATTGGATCTTGAGTGTTAAGTCTGTGGACAGTGGCCTAATGATGTATGCAAATACGACTGAGTGAACAGAGCTATTTAAAGACTGAATTGAGTGATTGTTCATAAACTGGATTCTCTGGTTCTGTCATTTGAATGGACTGTTTCATTGGCTTTCTGAGCTCACTCAGTGCCATGAAAGGACAGTTCATCCTCAGATCACTGAAGGGGGATTAATTCTGCTCACTTGGACTTGTTGAGGCTGGCCTCAGCTGCAGCTGCTTGAAGTAACTGGGTAGACTTGCTGACTGGGACACCGAATACAGCACTGTGAGTGACATCACTCAGGATGCGTCTGTGGCCACCCTTGGGGGCCATCTTTGGCGATGAAGGGGGTGTCAAGGAGCCAACTTTGTGCATACCACGGCCTGGCGCCTGTAATGAGAACATGTGAATGAAGGATTAATATTAGGAAAAAACTTATTCTGTTAGTGGGAAGATCTGTTTAGTGCATAGGGACGAAACAAACAAATGAAAAACCCCAAACACGAAATCAGCTGGAAAAAAAATGTGAAGGAGAATTCTAAATTCTTCCAAAACCACCATGCTACTATATGAAAACAGAGAAAAGGAAGAAAAGTATTCTCAGTAAACAGACGGATGCACATTTTAGTTTAGTGAAAATAAATGAATATGAATTAGTGCAAATGTAACATTGTGACATTGTTCTAATAAAGACATCATTAAAAGAAGCATTTCAAGCTAAATTGCACTAAATATTCCTATAATTGTTATACTCCTAGACACAACTCTGATCATTGTCCAAAGAAGAAAAAAGAGAGTACACATATGTATGTGATTTGTAAGAGAAATGCTAATTTTAAACCCCAAACCAAAAAGCAGCACCAGAAGGCAGCAGGAGTAGGATGTTACCACAACCTCTGGTTCAGCTGCAGGACCAGTGACTGCAGACTCAGGGATGGGTGTGAGTTGGACAGCTGGTGTCTCATGGACTATGTGCTGCTGAAGGTGTGGACGTTGTTGGGTAACAACTGCAGGAACAGGTTTAGCTTTGGATTGCAACACGGTAGACACATGAGATGCTGTTTGTTGATGTTGCTGCTGTTGGTGGAGGCTCTGTACCAGTTGATGCTACACAGAAATACCACACAGCCAATCATGACCAAGGCTCAGTTTAGCTTTAGGGTCAAATCATATTTGGTTGAAAAATATTCAGTGTTTATTTTTTTATCAACATACAATAAGCAGAAAATACTGGAGAGAAAGAGAAACAGATACAACCATAATGCGAAAAATATGTGGGAGATAATGTATGAAGAGCTGTGCATGAACCTATAATATCTAGAACTTGTAATATAACCTCAAGTTTATTTAAGGTAACAAGAGTACCCTTCATTCACCACCAGCCCATGAAAAGAAAAGACATCACGCTGAATTTTTACCTAGCTAAACATCAAACAAACAAGATAAAAATAACACATAGCCAAACAAATATGCAAGGACAGAGCATATTTATATTATGTTTTTAGATTAGCTAAATCAATTAATCAGTGTGAGTTATTGCCTGGATAGTGATTGTTAACTGAAGCAACAGTATTTGAACAAACTGATAATCCACATTGTGTTTGTTTGGCAGATCAAAATGAATATATTAGCAACACCTGTAACCATAGTTCCCTGTGCATCACAAGTACCTCACAAAGAGATTAATTATAAAGGTCAACATCCAGGGCTCCTTGCTCGGATGGACTGTATGTGTACAATACCAAAAAAAAAAAAACAGATCAAACTGAAACAGCTCTGTATGTCATACACCTTCAATCAGTATTCTTTACTGAAAATTAAACACACACAGTGCATATGTTTTTGCAATGCCTACCTGCTGATTACTTTGTGGGTTTAAGAGCGCTGATGCCTGCTGCTGTTTCATGAGGACCTGGTGATGCTGTGGTGTGGCCTGTGGCTGCATGTTGGCTGTCTGAGCTGGCTGCGTTGCAGCCTGTGTGGCAGGAGGTTGGACAGCAGCTGTAGCCGAAGGTGGGACACTGATACCAACACCTGGAAGTGAGAAAAATCTATTGTTTAACAGATAAATATTAGGTTTCTAATCTTTTAGCAACAGGTAATATTTGAGCACAAGCAGGCTCAATCCCATTTCTCCCCCTTAGCCCTACCCTGTGGTTTTGCACGTTCACATGAGGGATAGGGGTGTCCTGATTCCTCTTTGGATGGAGGGGTAGGGCTAAGGCAGGGGCTACACAGCCCTTGAAATTTTTCAGGACCATACTGACCAGGACCAAACAAAGGGGTATGAGATTTTCTCAGCATACACCAGATAAATGGACAGTACGACTGCACACACGGGCAAAGAGACCCACAAGTAATAATAATTAATAATTAGAATAAATTATTGAATTAATAAGGATTTAATTACAGCAACCATTGTTTCATATTATATTCAATCTTCTGCCAATACATTTACCCTCAAATACATCTTTGAAAAATGAAGAAAAAAAAAAAAGCATTAACTTTCCATTATTACTCAACTGGCACAAGCTTTTATCCAAAGTGGTTTACAAGTAAGAGACAGCAATGGGGCTGTTGTAAATAAATGCCTATAGACCACACAATGAAGATTACCACAGTTGATAACTGGAAGATCTTGGAAGCTGTAAACACTCGCCACGTATTTTACGCATCAGCTACTGACACCTTATGATGACGTATTACGGTATAGTAGGGGTGTCTCATTTCTTAGGGGAATATTTTCAGCCCTACCCCTTACCGCTCTCTTTGGGGCAGAGTTGTAGGGGCCTAATTCATTCAAGGGGATTGGCTAAGTAATATTCTGGACCTTATGTCCAATTTCATCTGCAGAATGAAATTGGCATTTAACACAGTTCAATACTACTACTACTACTATTTTTAGTAGTTCTACAGTATTTTTGGTGTTTTACTTTATTATATATTTTTACAAATCTACCTACAGTAGAACAGATTCAGTAAGACACAACTGGACTGGACATAACCAACAAATGTGCTTAAAGGATGAACTAATTAAACCAATGGGGGAAAAGGGACGTGGACAATTTTTACAGTCAAATTCTGTAGCAGTTCACTAACCCGACTCCAGAA
The DNA here is from genome assembly GCA_900302695.1 of Helostoma temminkii. NCBI lineage: Eukaryota > Metazoa > Chordata > Actinopteri > Anabantiformes > Helostomatidae > Helostoma > Helostoma temminkii. Next base: position 48,091 of record OMLM01012744.1, read on the forward strand.
AAAGCACACGCAGGTTTCTGTCACCAATAGTTTCGACTCTGACATACAGAGACATTATAATGCTACAAGTACCTATGGCCTGGGGTGGCCCGGCAGACACACTGGGTCTCTTGCGTGGGGTGAGAGCTGGCTGGATGGAAAGAATGCCTGATATTGGCTGGGACTGACTCTGGCCAGCCTTGGGGCGCTGTCGAGGTGCAATTGAGGTTTCCATGGTAGGAACAGGGTCTGTGAGTCTGGAAAAGAGAAACTCATGAGTAATAGTAAAGTACCTCATAGTGATAATACTCAAATTCTTTGCTTGCCACTCACCTTGCTTTGCTTTGACTCTTTTTAGCCACTGCCTCACTGGCTCTGATAGGCTCAGGAAGTTTTGCAGGAATGGGGATGCTCTACAACAGTAAAAAGATTTCCACTATATCAAAGACAATTCAATCAAGAAATAAAAATTTCTTATGTCAGTGAAGTATTGAAAAATATTTTACATGTCACAACTAGAACTCCTCTATGGATCTGCAGCTTATTTGAATGGATAGTAATTGCCCTTTACTAATACTTTGATGATAATGCAGGTTAACAGTTGTGTATTATATAACAGTGTATTGTAAAACAGTACGCAAGTGCCCACATTAACATCAAACCAGGGTTTTCTTGATGTAATCATTTACCAGCTGAAGCTCAGAAGAAGTTGGGTGATGCAGCAGGACAATGACTTTAAACATTAAAGTACATCTACTTCAAAATGGCTTCTGAGACACAAAATCCATGTTTTGTAGTGGCCCAGTCAAAGCTCAGACCTCAACACAATAGAGATGAGGAATACCCTCAGGTGAGCCGCTCACACAAACGGAGAAGAATAATGGCTGAGATGACACAATTCTCTATGTAAGAATGGTCTAAAGTTCCTCCTGAACGTTTTGCTTTTCTAATCCACAGCTATAGGAAGCAGTTCTTGAGATTGAGATTATTGATGCCAAAGGTGTTTAACCAGGTATTAAATCATAGTTACCATTACTTTTCCCATCACTCTGCATGTTTAACTGAAGTGTTAATAAAAACACCAATGACTGCTTGTGTTTTATCAGCTTATTGATTTAGTATTTGTGACTTTGGTGAAAATCATATTTCATGACCACTTGCAAACAGTGCCATTACTTTTTCTTTTGACTGTGAAAAGCCTTGGTAGTCTGATTTAGACAATTAAGTGGAAACAAACAAATACACCTTTCATACCAAAAGCTTTTAAATGATTATTTCATTTATTAATGGAAAACAACTCTCCAGGCCCTATGTAAAAAAGTTTTTGCCATCCCCTTGCTAAATCATAAATTGTGATTAACCAAATTGTTTTGGAAAGCTGAGTTCAATTTAACTTGCTACACCCAAGCCTGATTACTGCCAGGCCTGTTGTCTCAAGAAATCACTTAAACAGAAACTGTCTGACAAAGTGAAGCATGCTAAAAGATCTAAAAGAGCAACACATTATGAAGAAAATCTAAAGAAATTCAAGAACAGATGAGAAACAAAGTAACCAATATGTATCAGTTTGGAAAGGGACCCAAAGCCATTTCTAAGGCTGAGCTACTTAAAATGTATTACAAAAGCATATGAAGACATGGGGGCAAACAAATAGCAAAACATTGCTTCTCTTCAGTATCACTGTAATAAGTACAATTTCTTTGGACAGTAAGAGGACATCTGAAATAACTATATGTGAACAATGCCTAAACTGAAGTGGAACAAGAGCTGATCCAACTATTGATATTTAACACAAACCCTACAGCACATTCTGTTCTCAAATTACTGCCATGCCTCTGGCCATGTTGACTTACGTGTACATTTGCGACTGGACACTCTCTCCGAGCCAGTTTAAAGGCAAAGTAGGATACCTGGTAGATGTCTGGCCTCTTGTCCGGGTCAGGTTCCAGCATGTATCCTGAGAGGTCAACAAACAACATTTATTTGGGGTCATGAATAAAAAGAGACATATATTACATATATATATTATACAGGTTGCAAACAGTAATACACTGATCTCAGGTACAAGGTTACTTACTGATGAGACAGTGCATATCCTGGGAGTAGCGAGAGTTGTCTGGGATAGTGAAACTGCCATCACAAATAGCCACTTGGCTCTCCCCAAAAGGAAGTGTGAAGTAGCACAGCTTATAGAGGAGGCAACCCATGGCCTGTACAAAGAGACAGAGACAAGATCACATCACTATTAGTAAATGTGACGATGTGTCCTAATATGTCTAAAATGTTACAATTTAGTAATGCACATGTAATTATAATGCAAATCTGCTCATGCAGTTATACTGATAGATATAGATGAATATAGATAATTAATCTCACCCAAATATCTGCCTTTGTTGTGATCACTTTTCCACCATAGAGATTGACCATCTCTGGTGCGCGGTATGACAGAGTAGTGTACCTGGTGTTGAAAACAGGCCAGTGAGCTTCAAAAATTTTGTTATACATTGGATAGAAGCTATAAAGAAATTTAAAAAAGAAAACATACTTTTTAATTTCTTCCTCCACTGCCGGTACACCCTCTATTTGGGGGTTCTGAAAGTGGTTGGTGGCACTTCCAAAGTCACAGAGCACATAATGGCCCCGGTCATGCAGAAGTATATTTTCCACCTACATGAAAAAACAACAAGAGAACTGTCAGAACTGGTAGCGCATGAAGTAAACAACATCACAATAAATGACTTTGCTTGTATTTGTGTAACCAACAATTAGCCTACTTTATATTGGGAATTAAATTAGACTTGCCTTGAGATCTCGATGGATAATTGGAGTCTTGCACTGGTGTAGACGAGCAACTGCCTCACATGTGTCACAAAAGATCTGTAACACCTCAGCTTCACTGAACCCTGTCTGTAATCGCTGGTTCATTAAGTTAACCACCTGCCCACCTACACAAAATAAATAAGTCAACTAAAAGTCAATCAAAGGCTGGCAAACATAGTAATGTTATTATTTCAACTTTCTATAGCTAAAAAAAGTTGTTGGCCATTAGTTGAATATTTGCCTTCAAGCAGAACAGGATGCTATGAGCTGTGCATAATGGATCTTTGAATTCATCAGAGACAGAAAGGCATGAGGTATGAGCCTGTTTACCTCGACAGTAGTCCATTAAGATTAGCACTTCCCAAACATCGCCAGATCCGACTGCTGTTATGCTGGAGTCAAGAAAACCAACTATATTTTTGTTGCCCACTAAGTCTCTCTGTGTAAATAAACATAGAAAGAACAACACACAATGAAAATACAGTTTTCAAAGATGGTACAGTACAAAGAAACTAACCTAATTACAAAATTTGCATGTAAGATAACCTTGTAACTATTTAGTCTTTATTTGTAGAAAGAATCTGAACCTGTGCCAAAGGTCTGGAAATAATAATCATCCAGAGATCATGATAATTGCTGCATGAAGTGATGTGCTCCACTTTCAGACTTTCAGACACTTCGCTCTATTAATCTGACAGCATCTGAATGTATCAGCTTCATATCTGAATGAGGACCCTGGTAACTAGACATGTACTGATTGCAATTTTCTTGGTCATATATATTACTTTTAATAATCTGACCTGCATATTCTGATTTTGGCTCAACTATAATTGAGAGCATATACAAACATTTTTTTTGCAACTTTTCTTTAGAGATGAATTTGTATTATTTATTTATTTCATTTCATTATTTTAAGTCGGTTATTAAATATTTTTTATGTTTTCCATCTTTCACTTACTCTCATTTAAACAAATCCCATAACAAAAGTGCTTCAGTTTACTGAACTAACCAAGTACAAATGAAGTTCAGTATTTGTACTTTTGCAGATGTATGTATAAGTGGACTTTTTGATAGAGTGCAGAGGGAGCATTGCCCTATGACCCACTTCAATTTCACAGTGGTATGAGCCTGATGCATAGCTAAACCCTATTGAGACTGTTGCCTTTTAGAGGGTAAGCGATGTGGGAGAACATAAGCAAGGAATGGAAACTGTCACCACTCCACTCCGCTTATATGCTCTGGTGTGCGATGTGTGACTAGCACAGAATCTTACACTGATAAGTTTAAAATTGGCCCGTTCTGATCTCCAGCCAATCAATAGATGCACTATATTTCTGTAACACTAGCAATGAAGCCATGAGTGGTACTAATGTAAAAATATCTAAAATCTAATATAAAAATATCTATTATCTACATTTTCAAGAAACTCAAAGAATATATTCAAATGTCTATTCCATATTGTAAATTATGTACATCTGCTACATTTTCCTGATGTTAATTGTACTGTCACAAACTCTCACTTCAAACGTGTTAACCTGTTCTTACAAGACCATCTCCTAGTAGTTTGGTGTATTAAGCAGTCAGTTACTGAATTGTCTTACCATAATCTGTATCTCAAGTTTGCAGACCTGCAGATCATATTCATTGTTGACATACATCCGTTTCAGTGCACAGCGTAGGCCCTGATGAGTCCGCACCAAAAAAACTATGGCAAAACCACCTGCAAATACACAAGATACAAGAAAAACAAAAAGGGTATGAACACACGCATTTTAAATGAACAAACAGCCCTAAACTGTACCCTGCCCCTGACCAATCAGACATTTCTTAGTCCTAGCAGCCAATGAAGTAGAGTGATATGATAAGTTATCAGAATTGGCCTCTACTAAACTAATATATGTATGTAATTGTATGTAATGTTTGCATAGGGATGGGGCAAGGACGCAAGGGATCACAGTGTGTGCAGGCTGGCTGACAGGCAAAGTGGTAAAAGAAGATTAAAACCATGTGAGTCAGCGGGATGCAACAAGCAGACAAAACTGATACAGGAAGTGTGAGAATTCATCATCCTACCATCAATCATGCTAATGCTGACACTCAAGAAAAACCACGAGGTGGTTCTGTTGTTCCAAAGCAACCGAAACCTCCAACCACCACAGAAATAAAGCAAATGTATCTGTGAATTTCCCTGAATAAAGCCCCATGAAGACATATCTTTTTACATTTTTGTAAATTTTATGTGTAACAATTTAATATTGGAAAGGTTTTGACCGTTCTCCACTGAAATGTGGACAGCTGGGTAACAACCCAGTCTACTGTCTTCACTGATTTTTAGATAGAAAATAGCCCCTGTTTTCATTTGGCTCTTTGCCTATGAAGATCAGATTTTTGTTGTTACTGCAGCTCTGTTCGTTTCTTTTCTTTCACAGCTTGTGTTAACTGCATGCACTCGGCTGACTCATCCAGCCGGCATCACATAGCCAAGGACAGCTACATCTGGGTGACATTTGATTAGGGCTGCCTTGAACTACATCACTGTAATCTGATTATCAAAACTAACAATGAATAAGTATAAAATGACAATAGGGGTTAACAATATTACGATTTTCGCTTGTCTAAATGGTCCAATAAAAACAATAAGATCACACTACTTTGAAATCATGTGTTTTAGTGATCTATACTGCAGTGATAGGCTGAAGTTGGGACTCCATGGATGATAACACATGATCATTTCGCAGCTATGAATTCAGGACTGGAAATGTCAGAAATCTCAAAAATCACCAACAGATATGGTATTGGCAGATCCCTGGCTAACTGAGTAATTAGTGTTAGTAAGACACAGAGGAGCAATATGCTTCAGAAGTGGTGTCCAAAGAAGACAACATAAAACTAGCTGAGATGTAGAACCAGAATGCGGAGCAGAGTGAGGCACATTTCATTAGCGCTTGAGACCTTGTGTGTGGTCCATCAGAGTTCAGACTGCTGAACCCCTGCTGTCTTGCAAAGTCTAATCTTAGCCTCCTTCTAAGAAATTAGATGGATTAGCAGCTTTCTTAAGCAGTGGCAAGTTAAGCGCTTAGCAGTGGTCTACAATCTTAGTAGACACTTGGACCAAATAACTGTAAGCACAACTACAAACAGTCACTACTCCCTGATGTAGCTGACTGTCATCATTATGCCACGCAAATGCCAACAAAAATACACCCATAAGCACAGCTATGAAAAGTGTAGTAAATGGTTTTAGTGTTCAGTCACAAGTTGTCAACCCTGTAATGGAGCTTACATAACTACTCTCAAGGCTTTGGACTACACACGTCCTTGCTACTACTATACTGTTTACAAACACGCTTCCTGCAAGGTTACAGGACACGGCGATGACTTAAAAATACCAGCACCAGAGATTAAGTTGGGACAAAATTAGATTAGCATTAACTATCTAGTCGTAGTTAAAGAAATGTTTTGAAGAGAACACTGGATGATTTTGGTTTGCAAATGAGATCACTGAAGTGTAGTGCAGCCTGAAGGCAGAAACTAACTTTGTTACAATGTTATGTTACATACATCCCTGGAGCCGGGGTAATGCTACCAGCAGCAACTCTATACTTGCCTAAGAAAACACATCTTGTTGATAGTAAAGACAAAAAACGGTGTGTCAGAAAATCCAGAGAATTAAGTACAGATATTTGCAATACAAAGTAAAAACTACAAAAATAACACTCCAAACATTAACGTGAGGCCTTACAATACAGCCATGAGTATTGTATGTCTCTCTGAATGCTTTTGTCTGCTTTTAGGGAAAAGTAGGTTAATTGTAGCTAAAGGCAAAAGAGTTCAACAATGACAAAAAGGAGTAGGCAAAGAAACAAAATAAGGTGCAATTGAAGCAGCTAGCTTACAGAAACACAGACTACAACTGAAACCATCTGAATAAATAAGTCTAGTGACACCGGGGGGGAGTCACATTGCAAGCAGTAGGTCCACTGCCAGAGCAAGAAAATATGATCTGCAGAAAAACATCATTCCAACTAGCACACCGTAAAAGACTGATGATATTGGGGAATTGTTGGGGTTTTATAAAAAAAAAAAACTAAAAACAAAACAAAAAACTAGTAACAATTGTTGTAGTAAGTGTTACCTTCTAAAGTGAATGTCTCCAACAGGGTCAAAGTTCTTTCAGAGCTGATAAGAACACTAAAGGTATTCACACAAATGACTAAATTCCAGTAAAGGTTTCCACTGACATCTCAGTGCAGGGCAGGACTGGGATTCGTTTTTTTAACCCATTTATAAAGCCAAACGGATGCTGCCCATCTATAGTACTAATGAATTAATCAGTCTGCTTTCATTTATTATTCAGTAACAGGTGCTCTTAGTTAATAGAGTAAGACTTGCTCCACACAGACAAATGACCATGGTGAACCTGTTTCCCCTGTAAAGAAGCTTGTTTAACCATGTTGTGGTAAAGACTATCATAACAGTTAAGGCCAGTTTCCCACAAAACATTTCTCAACCTTGAATTAGTGGATTCCACTACAGCTTATCAACATGCTATTATTTTAACATGGAAAGATGAAATAAAGGAAACAATATGTATTTTTAATTTGTCATGCAACGTCTATCTTGTAAAGAGGACGTGTTTTAGGTTGCTGTACACCTTCTGTCTTCTCTCACCTTCTAAATTGATTAGTCAAACCTCTGAACTATACATGTGATTTGTCACTCCCTCTGTAAATATAGACTGATGACTAAGCTTGGCTTTGGTCTTTAACAGCACAGTGGGAAATCCAGTTACACCATCTTCCTCCCAGCCTTCAGGTAAAAAGGGCTATAATGTAGCAGACAATGATTTTCAGCCTTGAAATGATTTTCGTTCCTTCTAATGTTCTGTACACAAAACCAAGTAGACTCAGGCCACAAAAAATCTGATTAGGGCAACATTATCTGGCGAGTAAATGAACATAACTGACAGTGTTACTGTTATAGTCCTGAGCCCATAAACATGACCACTGTCTACATCAATACCATTAAGGTGCTGAATTACTTCGGTTTTTGGTTGGGCCATACAACAGGCCCACTCATTTGTTTGTCACTGACCATCCTTATAACAATAGGGCACACAGTTTTCAAGTAAATGCGGTTAAACGTGGTTGTGACAAGTGTGAATCGATACAGCATACAGCCACATAGTTCACCTTCTGCGATAATTTCCTCGACGGTCACTTGATATCGTCCAATGTTAAAGACCCGTCCGATGAAGCTGCCACCGCTGCCGGAACCAGCACCTCCTCCGCCGGCTATGGAGCCAGGCCCAGAGCTCACTAACTCCCGACGAGAGTCAAAGAATTTCTTCATTGTCCCCAGATGTTATCCAGCGGCGAAGACCAAAAATATGTCTGTATCGCAACAAAGATTATGGCTGGGTACAGCCAGTCCCTGTTTGCTGAGTAAGCTTTAGCAGCTTTTGCTCCTACTGAATGAATGCAGCTAGTTAGCTTCAAGCTAAGTACTAGCAAACTGGCTGGACTCAAAAATATTCCAAAAACTAATGTTACTGCCCGACGCTCCTTGTCTAACTCATGATTTGAAAAGCAGACAGGCCAGTGTTGTCCAGAAAATAATTATGTATATTGTTCACCCGGAAGTCACAGCTTTCCAAACCAGGAGCAGCACTGGCTGGCTAAATTAGCCAGTCTATGAACCCGAAAAACACTTGTTAGCCGTCGGCTCACCTAGCCAGCTAGCTAACTAGCTAGGAGCGGTGACAGCTGTCAGGTGATAGACAGGCAGCCGGGGAGGTCCGTAGTGTCCAAAGCAGCTTATTGCACATCTCTACTGCTATCATCCACCCGAAATTTGACTCTGTGCACTGACTGCTTTATTCGTCTGTGTCACAGTAAAAATGACAGGCCGCCACAGCTTAGTAGGTCCAGAAAGCTGTACCAAGGCTGGTCAACTAAGTGACAGAGCTAACGCGGCTACAGTAAACAGAAGGTGTGTCCTCCGGCTCCTCTCGGCAGACTTCTCTTGATGTGATTGGCCAAATGAACAACGACTTCCTGTCGGGTCACTTTTCCTCCCATGGATGTTTTTTTTTAGGAAACTCTCACAGTAAATCAGAATGGTAGTGATGTAGAAACCGAAGCTTTCTGAACCATTGAGTCAATATGAAGTAACTGTGCTGAAAGTGGTTCAAAGCATTTTGGTACAGGCAAAATGGCGACATCTGCTGGCCAAGTTCTTGATATTGCATTTAAATAGGTGAAATAAATCTGAAACCAAGATGACACAGTTAGTGTTGTAAAATATGTTCATATTAGTGTTATTTTGTTAAATAAAGGCTTTGTTATAAAATGGGATCGCTTTAAAATAGATTCTGCTATTCATGGATATCAGAATGAGAAGTAAATCTGATTTTCAGAACCAGACCGACACCTGTGGGGTACAGCCGTGACGTATGAAGCTTCGTTTGGGATGGTCTCGTGATTTCTCGCGAGGTGAAGACTTGAAATCATCTTGTCGCGATGCTTTGAAAGATCGATTCTGAAAGAGACAGGTGAGTGCAGGTACTTTACATCAGGAAGTCATTAGTGTAGTGTGTAGTTGTTTATATGCGCGACCACCTGTTGCTGTAGCTGCTAATAAGTCAGGCTGCTGTCCACCATTATTCCCCGATTTCCACAATTTATGTCAAAAAATTGACTCATCCGGATCTTAACAGATAAATATCGGTATGGAACGTTTTTAGATTCAGTGTGTTTATAATGTTATACATTTTATGTTATTAAATTTTTCAACATATGAACTAATAAACTAAAAATAATGTGACTTGCTGAATCCATGGCAATACTGAACTTTATTGTAAAACTTTACATTTGTTCATGTAAGTGAAATCATTTAACTGATATGTAGGCTCACATCTGACACTATAGGTTGGACAATAAACCTCTCCTAACTTAAAACCCTGTACGATGACTGGTTTGGTTCTAGGCTCTGATTGTGAAAATACTGGCGCCTAATAAGCAATCACACAGGCCAGTCTATTGCTGCATGGAGCCATTATATAAAAGTTACCTTAAATAAGCTTATGTAATAATGCAGTAATATTACTGGCTAAAGTTTATACAGCATGTAGACATAATGTCCCTTTTTATATTAAGTGCAATTTTGCATTTCAAATTTGTTTAGATGGCTTTTAAAAAATTCTTTATTTGTTAAGATACTGGTGCATTGGACTCTCAGCTCTAACTTAATATGAATTATTCAGTACTTCATATTTCTCTCATACTGTCAAAAGCTCTGCCAAAGTGCAACAATTTACAGCACCCTTGTATAAAGATGCAGGCAGAGAGGGAGCACCTCCACTACTGACTGTGTATTTTGGGGGAGAACAGTGTCACACTAAACTTAATATAAAGCAATCTACCTGTGAGAATAATCTTGTTTAATACTAGCTTTTGAAAAACAAGTCATATTTAAGGTTTATTATTTTAACAAGTATTATTCTTATGGCAGTGTGAAGATTTCTCCTGCAGGGGTCACTAGTTCATCACTAACATCTACATTCTAACTTCCACCCTTCTTTAAAAATTAGACCAACATTCACTCAGTACAGATGTTGAAACTTGGCTATTATTTCATATTCTTCCGTGTCTCATTCTGATAACATATGTGTGACTGTTTAGATAATGCAGGATACTCATTTTAGCACAACTAAAGGCTTGGGATCAGTGTAGCCATACTTTTTAACATGTGGTAACCGTTTTCCTAAAAACAATTAGGCCTTTGAACCGTTTGAGCAGTGGAGTCGTTACTGCTCTGGTAATAAACAACATATTGTAGATGATATATTCATCTACAATATGATAGATCTCTTCTGACTCAAAAGCTAAAGGTAAAAATTCTATGTTCCCATTTTGTGTGGCCTCCTGAGAAGTAAAACATCTTTACACTTTAGATGTAGTTGGTGTGAAAAGGCAGGGTCAAAATAAGCAAGGATTATGTATGCATAACAATAAGTTCTGGAACATGGTGTCTGTAAACTGTGCAGGGCCAAAGTTACGTCATTAGAAACCGGATCTCTTACTTTACAAAAGGACCCACTTAGTTTAATTTAAAACATTTCTTTGCATGTTCCAGGGGATTTGTGGTCACATGAATAAGACTTTAAAATGTCCAAGATTTTGTAATATTAGAGTTAAATCCATTGTTCTTTGTTGAGGTGTAAAATGTTTGTAATTATCTCATTATCTGAAAACCAACTGTTGAAAGAAGTAAAAGCATAGAGATTAACATCTGACGTAGAGACTTCTTTTAGACGGTCCTTATGTTTTGCACATAGTTTTGTAAAAAATATAACTAAATACATCACAGTGGAGTTGAGTGGATTATGTCATTAATAGTGGCCCAGGGAACATCCCAGCTGAAGGCTTTTGTTGTGTATGAGTGTGTGAAATGATCCCTTAACTCACAAAATCCTTTTCAACAGAAGCATTTTCTCTTAGATATTATAGTGATATAAATATTCAATTATTTGTCTCTTTATTCCATAGTAACTTATAGCAAAAACTAGAATAGAAGAATATTAGGTTGGTTTGGTCCCTAAATATTGCAAAATGATTGTTGGAACACTCTGAGCTCATGAGAAAAAAACAGTAAATAATACCAAAACAAACTAATAAATAACAAAAAAACATGGAACCACGTGACACAGCCTGACTTTTGTCTTTCCTTGATTCCAGGTAGCCAATCTCATCAAGCCGTCATTATCTTCCCATTCTTCTTAAGGAAATTATATACGGTATATTGTCCATTGTTTAATGTACTGTCACAACTGGATGTCACACAACTAATTGTTAATATGTATTTTCTCTAGGATGGTGACTTTTAGTGAATACCTGTAACTCAATACTTACAAATATTAAGATAAGACAAATTTATGGATCCCACAAGGGGAAATTAAAGTGTCACAGTGGCAGCGTGGAAGCCACGGAAGTACATTGTACACATAATGTATTGTAAACACAGGCATATACAGTATAAGTATACTGGGCACATACACACACATAAGTCATGTGTTCATATCAATTCCACATACAGTGCACTTTCGCACATGTACATGTTACTGACATAGTTTTTTATAATGCATATATGTACTATACCCTCACGCATACATATGCACACATACATACACCCTCTAACACATATACACACGTAAGCAAATGTATGCAACAAGTGTAACCTACAGTGTGAAATGTGCATTAGGCACAGCAATTTAATGTTAAATGTTGTCCATATTTGCAGAGTAGTAATATGATAAAACATATGACCATACCTACCACAGATGATAGAAGACACTCCAACCAGCACCCAAGTTTAATTACGTATTCCATTTAGCAGAAAACAGAACAAAGTATATATCATCATAGAGATGTCTGTGTATGTTAAATCCCAATCAAAGCAGCTGGATCACAGATAGATGGTCGTTTATTCATGAAAAAGAAATCTCACATGATTGTTAAAAGATGAACTGTCAGATTGCTTAATACCTACTGGTTTATTTTGGCCTTCACTACTGTTTTAGAGTAGCTGATTATTAGACTTTTGCAGTCTGTGAAACATAACATCCCCACATGTGAGAGTTGCATTGTTTCACTTCTTTCACTCCAATGCCAGATACACCACACATCTGGAAATCATCCCCCTGTAAGGGAAAGCCAATCATTGCACACCTGATCAAGTTTGATTCTTGAACATCTTTGGGTTCTGCAATGGAGACATTCAGTCCTTAATTATTGCAGTTATTTGTCAGAAATGTAAAGATTTCCATAGGCACGTTCCAAACTCTCACATTATATAGAGATTCTTGACTGAGGCGGGAACATTGTGAAAGAAATTTGGCTGAAGAGTACTGACGCTGTGCAGTAAAGTGCATCTTGATTATAAAAGGGAACATTTTAGAGTAAAATGATCACTTCCTTTATACCACAGGCTGGCTCTGGTTGACGTTCATATCAGTGAATATTGTTTTTTCAACCTGAACACACCGTCTCCACACTCAAATGCTGTTAGGGGAGAACACTTCATTCTTCATATTCATGGCTGGGCCCCTGTGTCTATCCAAATGCTTTTAACAGTTTTCCCTTTAGTTGATTCTACAACCTTTTTCACTCATGGATTCATTATTAAAAAGGGAAACACGGTAACACAGAAAATTGAGTGTAGATTCGCTTTTTGCATTTGGTTGTGATATGTATAAGCTTCCTGTAATACCTCATCACCAGCCAACATAAGCTAACTGCTTTTTCATTCCTCATGATGTACTAATACAATAGAAAATATACTTGAAAATCCTGGAGAAAAGAAACATCTTTTGAGAATAGTATAAGAAACATCTTCAGTTGGTCAGCCGCACCCTTTTATATTTATTGCTATCATGGTTACTATTACTATGATGATGATTTAGAGTCTATGATGTTGATTAAATAGTCATTAAATACTAGCAACTAACTAATATACAAACTCTCATGGCTTTGGCACTATGTCACATAAGATTTACAGAAAGTATAAACAGTTAAGTGTATAAATAAAGAAAGTTTGGTTTCTGGTCAAAATTCACTTATAGGGGTGGCATGGTGAGTGTTGTGGGACCCTTGTGAAAAAAGTATACTTAAAGTTTATTTCTTCAAATATACTTAAGTATACCTTAAGTATTATAAATATACTTATGTCGATGTACTTCTAGTATACTTGCAAGTATACTATATTGATTCTTCTTGGGACTAAATTAGCCCACTTTTTAT
>OMLM01012745.1:8663-21391 GCA_900302695.1 Helostoma temminkii
GAGAATAACGTAATGAGTTAAAACATTCTAGGGCTGTTATTAGAGTTTTTACAGTTTTTTTCTGATGGTATCCAAACCTAGTCCTAAATGTGGCTATCAGTGTGTTAAACTGGTCCTCATAAAACCAAAAAGACGCACATAGAATCCTGAACTCTCTATCATCATTCTCCTCAAGACACACACACACACACACACACACACACACACACACACACCAGTGATATAAGAACATGTGCATATGTGAACCCAAGTTTGCACTTGGGTTGAGACACACACGAAGACACAAACACACACAGCGGCACACAGAGAGAACTGCCAGTAAAAAAAGTGCCAAAAATACCTAAGTACCTTTAAGATCAAGCTGGACGTCTGCTCATGTATGCAGACACACACACACATGCACGCAGACAGTAGGTATTAGCTTAATGTCAGCAGCTGAACTGCTGGTGACCTTAAACAACCTGCAGTAGACACTGATGGGGCCACGACCTCGTGACATGTCTGCAATAAAGCCTGGGCTGTATTCAACACACATAAAGAGACATTCTTCTGTAGCTTACACTCTTAAATCTGGCTTACATCTCAACAACAAAGTGCAACAGTGTTTTTTTTGGCTTGTACGGCTCTTCAAAAGTCACCAAAAAAAATCTGACATGAAGATCACTTCAGATTGAAGTTGTGGAATGAAAAAAAATCTAATTGACAATCAACAACCCTGCTGCTTTCTATCCATCCATCAAAATACAGAGACCAACAGCTTCTAATACCACACAACATTCTACATTATTATGTGGTTGCAAGCCGCACACAGACACACAAACAGTCGTGTTTGTATATTCACGCAGAAATGCACCAAGATATGCACACATGTAGCAAAACCACAAGAAAACAAAAAGCACGGGCACCCTTATCTATGGAAATGCATGATTGAGAGCATGCAAACACAGCCAGACACACATATACAAACTATGTGGCAGCGGTTAAAATGAAGTAATTTTACATGATGGACTACATGAGGTTTGGTAGCAACATGCGGAAGGACCAATCAGAAAGCAGAACAGGCTGATTAAACTTATAAAGGAAAAGAGAACATAACCAAATTACATAATACAAGCATTATGCAAAACGCTTGAGGGAAGAGTTTATTACCGAATGTTCATTTTTGTCTTTCACTTGGCTCAATGTATTGTAAAAACATTTCAAAACTGCACCAAAGTTTCAGTAAACAGAAATGTTTATGTTGTAATAGCACATAAACTGATGTGCTGATACCCAGAAGTAGTTAGGAAGTAGAGTGTTTGATACAGATTTTGATTTCAGGATGTTTGACTCATCATATCCTAACTTACTGATTGGTCCTGTTTACATCCATTAGACTGACAGGAGACTTCAGAGCCGCTGCCCTGTTTGTTTTCCAACAATCCCTCACTATCACCATCATCTGACAATGGTGTCTTCCAGTTTGTGATTGACTTGAACGCACCTGATCTATTTAATCAGCAGTGTTTAGGGGTGGAATATGCTTGTATGTGATTGGTTACTTTGTCCTTCAAGAGCCAGAACTGAGTACCCTGCCCTAAAAAGTATTTAAGAATAAAGTCTCCGAAACCAGCCTGCAGGAACTACTGGATGTTCTCTGAACTCCTGCTTCATGTTGATAATTACATGTCAACTAGCAACAGTAAACAGAATAACGCTCTGTGAAGTCTGGGGTTCACACATTTGTGCCAAAGTGTTTTATAGTATCCATGTAAGTGTATGTTGAAATCACAGTACAATACACAATATGTTATAGTTAGAAATTGTGTTACTGATTAATCGATACACCAACACACACACTCTCAAGGTGGATATTCTGTGCACCAAAGCATGCACTGTGTGGTCCTCATCAGAGATCAACATGGAGACATGCAGAGAAATACTTAGTGGTTCATCCCTGACATGCTAGGATATTAGCGCACTGGGTGACTATGCCTCACGTTGTTTTACTTCACACCTATTGTGCTTCTGCATCTGACACATCTTATTTCAATATTTCAAGTTCTGAATCCAAATCCTGGTTCTGAAACACAAAGGCCATCAAGATTAAGCTATAGATATCATAAGGATATCAACAATCTATAAGAAACGTCTTTAAACAGAGTTCCTCCAGTAAGCAGCAGAAGTTAGTTAGAGAAAATGTTGAAGCAAAGACTTGAATGAGTTTCTGTGAAATGTGAGTGAGAATTAGTA
This sequence comes from Helostoma temminkii, assembly GCA_900302695.1. Lineage (NCBI taxonomy): Eukaryota > Metazoa > Chordata > Actinopteri > Anabantiformes > Helostomatidae > Helostoma > Helostoma temminkii. Next base: position 10,896 of record OMLM01012745.1, read on the forward strand.
AAATACAACATGGCGGCGAGGGTAATAACGCACCACAACAATTCGCTGTCAGTTTTATTGTAGAATAAAACTGCACAGATGAGAAACAAGCCTCAATGTTTGTGTGTGTGTGCATACTGTATGCATGTGTGTCTGCCGACAGATTAGATGTTTCCTGCTCACTTAGCCACAGCAAGCAGCATGGATGAACTCCAAGCCACACACACACACGCACACACACAAACGCCCACACACACACCCATACACAGTCATAAGAAAACACTGCGTCTAAGCACACAACATACAAATGCAAATATGACTACACACACACAGTACTGTACAATCTGTGTCAGTGGAAAATGTGGAAAAACAGCCTGATAGGCTGATTGGCAAGACGTTTTGTGGCAGGACCCATCTTTCGTTTTCTGGAGGCAGAAAAAAGGAGAAGGACGAGAAAGATAAAGAGGAAAGGCATAATTACAAGAAAGAATAATTAGGTGATTGTGAGAAAGATGAGAGAGCGACGAGGACAGATGTAAAGTGAAAGGGAGAGAGAAGGGAAACAGAGTGGGAGAAATCTGCACTGAGAGGGGAGGAGGTAAAGAATAAAAGAAGCGAAAAAAAAAGGTTCATGCTGGGGTCAAATGAATGTTAAAATTGTTATAGATGGCTGTGTGTGCATGTATGTTCAGGCTCAGCGTTTCCGTGTCTTAATTAAAGAAGCAATTAGAGTCTCACTTTAACGACGGCTGGAATCACAGAGCCCATTTCCTGACTAATAGACACACACAGACCCATGGATACAGTTACATACACAGGCACAAACACACACTCTGGGAAGTCTTACACACACACACACACACACACACACACACACACACACAATAATAAATCTGCTTTCTCAGGAACACATTTCCTCAGTAATAGAAGAGCAGTAACATATCCCCCCATACAAACACACACACAAGCGTGCAAAGACGCCCGAGTAGTGAAGCATGTGTCTCGTTTAAGTTCCTTTCTACTGCTGTAGAGCCCAGTGCCTGCGCCAAACACCTGCACACACGCACACTAGAACACTGCAGGGGCGTATGAATGGTTTCAGGGAGTTAACCTAAACACATCAAATGGTCAGATACTAGCTTACACTATCAGACTACACAAACATGCACAGAGAACAGAGACCAAACGCTCAGTTCATCACCACAAACACATCTCGGCCTTTTCATGTTGTTTTCCTATCTTTAGTCATCTGGATTCAGTTTAGAGAAATGGGAATTTTGATTCTAGCTATTAACTTCTAACACACAGACATTGTAAGACTAATTGTGACTTGTTGTGGGCATCATGTTGATGTCTGTCATGAATAAGTGTCAACTAATTCAGTTAAAAAACACAGAAAAATATGTTCTTTACAACCGCAGAACTTGTCTGAGAATGACCTAATTACAACTTGTTTGCATTGCCCCAGTCATTTTGAAAAGTGTAGTTTGGGAAATAAATAGCTTAAATATGAAAAAAGAATAATGAAGATGATAAAATGTCTCTAGATTAAGAATGTCATTGACTGGAAAGATTTAAGGTCAAATCTACATTTATAAGATTAATTAAACCAACAAAAGCAGTAGAAAAGGAAACAGTGACAGCACTGCATTATAAATGTTTCATTTCATGCCAATGAACCAAACTGAGGTGTTCTGAAAGCGCAAGAGACAGATATGTAAGTAAGATGCTTTGGGATGTAAACAAGTGGTATGTTGATGTTGGAGCCAGAGCAATCAGGTGGACGAGCCACTGACTGATTAGCATCTCTTGTGCCAGGTTCTGATAAACAGGTAGACAGACAGCAAGCACTACTGTCTGTGGTCAAAACAAATACAGACACACAATACTGATAACACTACCTGTCTACGCTACTACTGATCTGCTGATACTAATAAGACAGGAGGAGAGAGGCAGAGAATGACTGAAAAACACAAGAGGTAGCTGAAATGAAACTAAGACAGAGACAATAAAAATTAGGAAAAAAAATCCTGCTGTTTACACAAGACTGAATCGAGTATGGGAGAGGAGTGGGGAATTAGGCGATAAGGATCTAGCAACCTGCTCCCTGAGGGTTTCTCATCCCATGGAAAACTCCAGACTCCTCTCACTTTCCTATCCTCTGCATATCTCCTCTATTGCCTTCACATGGTAAAGTTATTAATAATCAATCAATCAAAGATGTGCCACAGAAATCATTTTTAAACTGCACTGTCTATCGTTAGCCAGTGTGAATATGGCATCCTCTTAGTGTGGTTCCATTTTGATGTTCGAAGCTTTTCTCCTAGCTCTCCTGGCTCGAGATGCCTGCAGGTCTTCGGAAAGATACATTTCTACTATTTACATGTGAAAATAAAAGAGATTTTTTTATCTAGATCTGTCTTATTGCAGCTAGAGTTGTTCAGCAGTCATTCACAATCATCATAGAAAAAACAACCTTAAACACACACACCCATGAGAGTGTGTGTGTTGCTGATACGAATGTCCTGTGTTGATATGGATGGTAACCTGTCAGTTCATAAAACATAGTGAAAAACTACTCTAAGAATTCAAACCACGTAGTGCATAATTATCAATACTTTAAGATCACTTTAAATAAGGATAGCTTTCCTTAAGACTTAAAATATGTACATGGTGTTCAGTGTTTCCCACAGTTAATCTCACACACATTGGCTTCTTGACAATATACCCTTTTGTGTATAGCTGTTGCTGTCAATACAGTCAATAGCAGAGCGCCAACTCTTAAAATAAATTATTAGAGTGAAGTTAGTATGTGCTAGTTAGTTAATTTTGTGGGAGAAGCTAGTGTTGTTTCTCTGTTGAGAGGGAATGATTGTAAAAATATAATAATGTGTATAAATATGCAAATGACCAATGAAGGGTAGAAATATTCCTTTGCTTCATCCCCTCTGCTACAAATGTAAGAAAAGAAGGAGGAGGGTGGGAATAGCATTTTGTTAAAGTCTTCACCAGAACAGCTGCAAATCAAGTCTTAAATCAATTCTCCAGAGTCTGTGTGAGCAACTTTAGTGCAACTCAGTCAAACACATGAGCCAACACTTCATGCTGACATAAAAATAAAAATTATGGACAGGCTGTGGGTGATGCGGGCATTTTGCAGTCATCTGATCAACATTTTGCAGCTGGACGACACATCCAGTTTGACAACAGCTTTTGAGCTAAATTTGAAGCTTCAATGTATGTTAGATATTCTATTACTGGTTAAAAGAATCAGACAGGTTAGGAAAAAACTAGGTATAGAGTAAAAACACCTAATAAATATTCACTGATAATCCCTATCCAGAACAAGCGTTAAACCCCATGATACTCCAGAGGTTGTGGTGTGGTTGATGGGTGTCTTCAAGGTGATCTAGATAAGTGCAACTGTGAGTTAAATGGCTTAAATGTAAAACTACAAGACGAAAGAAGGTGTCTGGTGTTTCTTTGGTAAGAAAAATAAAGTCAAAGTTGACATTTGTAGCCACCTCCCCAAACAAGGCTGTCAGAGAGTTCGTCGTTCAGCGATACAAACTGCTGCTAAAACATGGCGGCGTGATTTATGAGGTTGTCCCACTCTGTCAAAGCGCTGGCTGAACTCTTGTGTTTTCTCTGGGACGGCAAGGGTGAGAGCAGGAGGCCTTCTGCTTTTCTTAGTCACACGTGTTCACACGGTCATGAACAAAGAGCTTTATTCTCTACTGATAGGTTGAGAGTGAAAGACACACTGCCCTCCATCACTCTATGGACTCCATGCTCTCAATCCATGATGAATTTGTCTCTTTTTTTTGGTAGTCAGTCTGAAATATGGGCAGATGAGAACACACCACTGGATGAAAGGTCTCCACACAGGCAAAACAAAAATATGGCCACACAGAGCCTGAAATGCCCAAAATACTAATCCATCATAGACAGAGATGGTAGAAAACATTTTTTTCTGTGATTTTATTAAATATGAACACAACAACTTGCTCTGTGATTGTGTGCAGCTTGCTCATTATCTACACCACTAATAAAAACATGATTACGCAGGCGTGTGGTCACATGACTTTCCGGTGAACAGCGGCTCTTGCATTGCTAAGTTTATCAAAAACCAAACCAAGCTACATTTTGGCCAGGCATTAACTACTTTACATGAGTTGAGTCACTGACTGTGAGTGAATTTTATTTGCTGTGTCTCCTCCACTGTCTGTGTTCAGTGTGTGGAGGGAGCTGCAGCCATAACCATTTAGGTTTAATGTTGTTTTCTCAAAACATACACAGAGTTTAGTAGCATGAGTTAACTGCTGTGTTTCAGTATCGATCACTATACATAACATATTGTTAATTTGTGTATTTAACTAACATCGCAATTACATCGCAATATTGTCCACAATAATCTCAATATGATTTTTTTGGCCAAATCGTGCAGCCCTACCTTCAGGCTTTTTGACTGGTTGACAGAACAAATGTAAGATGTGATTTTGATCACTTGAAAAGAGGGTTTGGGTTAGTCATTAACTCTTTATAAAAAGATGAATGGTCTATTAATCAAAAACATTTTCAATGGATAAATCCATAACAAAACCTCAAATGAATACTCCCTTTCTATTGGTCCCTATTCCAATCTCTCTCTCTCTCTCTCTCTCACACACACACACAAACACACACACACACACACACACACTGAGGTCAGTAGTTGCTGCAGTGTGTTGGGTGGTCCTCAGGGCCTGAAGGCCTTAGACAGCACAGGGGACTAAATTACAGAGGGTGACCCACCACAGTGACACCCAACCTGGGATTAACACCCAGGCTGAGTCTCAGGCCACCAGGAGCCCCAGGCTGTGGCAGCTGACCTTGACAGGTTCAGAGGTGACCTAAGACAACACACATACACTCTGCGGCTGAGTCCAGGCCCACCCAGGGATGAAATAATGAGGAGGTTTGGGTCCAGCTGGAGGGAGGAAGAAGGGAGTGCTGGGCGGAGGCTTGACTGGAGAGTTTGGCTCTGATCAGAAAGATTGTCTTGCATCCAGAAATGTCCAGATTGTGTCTACGCATACATATGAGACAGATTGCAGTTAACACCTGGCAGCACAATGAGTCTCAAATGTTTCACAAGAATAACACGTGTCTCTGGATTTTTCAGTCCAGCTTTCAGCTGCAGGAGAGAGTTATGGGTAATCTTAAGGTCATAGTTATTTGCAAACAAGAAAAAATTACACTGAAAACTCAAAATCAGAAAGACACAAGTAAAAATGAGTTTTCATGTTTTATGTTCTTAAAGTTATTTTTCAATATTGAACAATAAAATGAAACTATAGATCACTTAACACCGGAAGCACTTAGTTTAGTGAGTGCTTCCAGGGTAAATAATAGTCAGTGCATTTGAGGTAACACTGTGCTGCATGTTTAATGAGTCCCTTTTGACAGTGGATTCAAATGTTCTTGTTTGCCTGCTTTAAATTCTCATGTATTATCACATGTATAACACTTTTCACTTCACACTGGAATTAGTTCCAAAATCTTGCAAACTGTCTTTTGGACCTATTGTCTTCAGTTTAGGGTTTTATGTGTCAGCAGTCAAACTGACAGTCACACACACACAATAAGAAACAATCTTGGTGTTTCGTGTAATCAAACCACACTGGAACAGCTGGATACATCTGGACAAAAAGTCATCTGAGTGAGAAGGTCAGACCAGGTGAGGTGGAGGAGAAGGATGTAGGCCTGACACACACACAAACACAAGCAGACAAGCATACACACCTCTTAAAGAGGGCTGATACAGCTGTTTAGAAGTGTGCTGCGGGTTAAAGTTCAAACAGATCACCACACACTCATTCCCTAAAGCAAGACGCTTAAATCAACTAAGGCTGAAGCGCGTGCACACACACACACAAACACACACACTGATCAGGCTTCCACACAAGCTCCCAAAGAGAATTTGCGTGCATACACACGACACACACTGTTAGCGAGAGTGTATTAATAGCATGTGATGTGACTTAACCCAAGGGTCTGTTTCACCGTAACAGCTGCGAGTGCGGAGAACTTTGTGTGTGTGTGTGTGTGTGTGTGTGTTTGCTTTAAACGTTCCTCAAAAGCCAAAATATATAACAACTCTGTTGACTCGGCAAAGAGTTCAATGGTTCAAGAAAACAGACACGCCTGCCACATACATCTTCCTCAACAGCTAGAGTTTGTGTACAGTAATATTAATATTATGCAGCAGAATGAGACACAGATTTGATCATGGGACCTTTAAAGGCAGATAATATTGGGAGTGAGACTTGTTCCACCTTTGTGGAACCACTGAGCTAAGGAGCTTTGCATGGATCTTTTTCAGTGTGATGTAGACTACCACATTCTAGGGGAAATCCTAATCCAGTCCCCACTGGATTAGGGTGCTCAGAACCCCTGTTCTGGGCTGTCTTTACCGGCTTCCAGTTACGCTTTGAATTAATTTTAAGTTGCTGATCTTTCTTTTTAGGGCTTTAAGTGGACTGGCATTGTCTTACCTCAGTGAACTGCTCCAGTGGAACAAACCAGCAAGATCACTCAAGTCCTCAAATCAGTTTCTTTTAGACGTTGCAAGGGCCAAACATAAACACTGGGGCAATCGCGCTTTCACTGTGTTAGCTGCCAAATTATGCAATAGCTTACCTGTGGATGCTAGAACAGCATCAGACCTGGCAGCTTTTAAATCATTGCTTTAAACATATTGCTTTTTCTGAGTATTTAATGCATAGTAGGAATCTGACACCGTCTTCTAATCACGGTTTAATGTCTCTTGTGATTCTCCTCATATTACTCTCAAGTCCCTACCTATTCAGAGAGGTAGGGACTTATCTTTTTGGTGTTGTAATGGGCAAAACAGCATGTCCCAAAGACAGGAGAAGATGTGGTCATCAACGATGACCATTTGTCAGACCATTGGTCAGACTCAGTGCACCAACTCTTTGCTGTAAAGATTAAAATCAATGTATGATTAATTAATTGATGATTAATTAAATGTAGCTGACACTAACCAGCTAGGTAATGATTAAAGCTAACATTAGGCTTGCAGAATCAGGAGCAATGCTTGTATAGAGACATGTTGTGCTTGTTGTGGTTAGTGTTAGTGCTGCTGTGAAGGTGGAAACATATGCAGACATATATACTGACCTTAAGAGGATGGCTCTTTTGCCTATAAAAAGCAAACCGGTTCTTAGAAGCTGAACCAATTTTGAACCAGAAATAGCACCAAGTTCAAAAGGTGTAAAAGATCCTGATTTGATGCTGATTCTGTGTTGTGTGGAATGTTGTTGGGAAAGAATTGTGACTTATAGTCACAAAAAACTGAAAAACGGCTGTTGCAGTGTCCTGAAACTAAGTGATTCATTAAACTCCTTTTAGAATGTAAGACACAATAATCTCTCAATTTATCATCTGGCTTCCTAGGAATGTTTGATATTTCTGCCTAACAATATCTCAAATTATTAATCAATAATCAAGAGTTTTAATCCTTTTTCTTCTGATTTATGACTTGACCAAACTGTTTTTATTCCAGGATTTCTTCAGGAACATTTTCCCTTTATGCATTCAGTCAAGTTTAGGCTCAGTTTTGTCTGACTAAACTCAAAATCACTAGTGTGCAACTCTGTTAATGAGAGTCATGCTTCATAATGTTATTGTGTCTGTTATATTATTATTGATACTGATTTACTGGTCCATGATGCTCTGTTTGTTACAAACTTAAGAGCTGTTTGATGATGATTTGTATTGATGCCACAAATAATTTCTGCTACACTCTTCCTAGATGTGGCTGGTGTTTGACCTATGAGTATAAAGGGCAATGTGTATGATTCCTTAAACTTTTTCTGCGAAAAGTGTATTATCAGGAAATACAACATATATTTTTACCCACAAAATCTAAAAATTTTCAATGTTGGAATCATTTGCAATTTTAAAATAATGAGCAAATAAGTTGGAGCATCACCCTTTACTTCCTCCAATCGGACACAACAGCCTGGAGTCAAACACTTGATTCACTCAAAGAAAGAAACTAGATAAAACAACTCAGCACAGGATTTAAAGACTGAGTGAGTTTAAGTCGGATTTATTTCCATACACAATAACAGAGCACAGAAACACACACGGTGGAGATATCCCCTGTGCTGTCTGATCATAAAAATATCTTCAGGTTATTTTCAGGCTTTTCGCTTCATATGTGCTGCATGTTGCCAATGTGTACGTGGTCTGTGGTGTGGTGTGTGAGTGTGTGTGTGTGTGTGTGTGTGTGTGTGTGTGTGTGTGTGTGTGGACAGTGTTTAGTCTGAAGCCATATTTAGTCTCTCTGGTCCTAAGAAGAGGCCTATAATCACACAAAACCTTTCTCTCTACTCATTACACACACACACACACACACACACACACACGCACACACACAAACACACGCACACATACATACATACACACACACACACATACACACAAGATGGTCTGTCATTAACAGTTCACACTAACCTCCCAGGCTGCACACGTGCACCCACACACACATTCACACACACGGCAGGATGTTTGCATGAAGACACACAAACTGTATGCACACATTTTGATACATGTGCACATTTGTTAGGATGAGGATATGCACCAAGTGTAAAGAGTACATATGCATATTATCATGCACACACGCAGCCAGATGTGAGTCCATCTGTGCATCCAATAGTACATAGGAAGCTGTTTTATTCGGGCTGTCTCAATTATTAAAACAGTATTTTAAATTCATCATCAGAGATGATGTGGACTGAAAGCTAAATGACAGGTTCATCTTCAAACTCTCAGTCACTTTCACTGTTTCTCCAGTAAGTTACATGTTAAGAAAGTAGTACAGACTGCCAACCTATTTCTATTAAAAAAATGATACATCTCTACTGTTTCATATTCATATCAACATGAAATAAAAAAAGAAATTACTATGTGTTGCTCAGATTATCAGGCGTTTAGCAAAAGGCTTCAGTGGAGGTTAGTCTTTGAATGTAGGATCATCAGAAGTGGTTTGAGACATAAGGAAGAAACAGATGCTATTTCTGGTCACCATGAAGATGGTACAGTTCTTTTCTGGCTACTAATCAGCTGCTGTTATTCTTTGAAATTTTCTATTTGAGAGGATTTCCTGTTTGAAAAGTGATCAGAAAAGAAGCCATAAAAACTCTGGGTGCTGCCTGATGCCTAACAGAGCAGCAGAGAACAAACACTGTACATACAGAAAGAACACTGCACAAGTATATACGTAATTAAAGGACTAAATAAAAATACAGATTAATCTGTTTTGTTGCTTTATAATAAATACATAACAAGTAAAATGAAAGTATACTTGCAAATTTTTTCTTTGATACTAATAGTATACTTGAATGTACTTCTTTTTTTGTAAGCATTGCTAAAACTAAATTCTATTTCATGTGGAGAAAACTGAAATTAGGTTAAGATGATGTACTAAACAACAAGATGTTTCTACGTGATTCTGTTGGTTCATGATCACTAAGAATCTCTCTGTAAAACACAGTCAGTTACAGGACTAAGCTTATGTCAAGTGAAATGTAATTTTCCAAAGCTGGTAAGAATACCACAACAGAAATACCATACATGAAGTTCTGTTTAAACATATGGTTCATTTAGTTTCATTATAGTCTGCTTTACAAGATGAAATACGACCGGATGGGACAGTGAGAAAGTCAGGTTGTTGTTTGTTGGTCTGTGTAGTACGCATGCATGCATGTGTGTGTGTGTGCGCAACATTTGTGTGTAAATCGTGCATTGTCTGTATGTGGCCAGTGACTAAAACAAAGCGGTCTAATCTTGGCAGACAAAACACAGAGAGATCCTGAGTACAAATTAGCACCACACACACACACTGTGCAGCCATAGAACCAGACAAGTCCTGTTCTCTTTTCCACCTGTTTATTACTTCCTCCACTTTTTTCTGCTCCTCCCCTAAATCTATTTCTTTCCCTTTGTTCCATGATGCTTTGTTCATTGATCATTTGTCCATGATTCAACAACTACGTCAGGGTTTTCACAAGTATTTCCAGAAGATTTTTGAAAGTAGTTCTCATGCTTACAGTATTTATTGTATATATGTATGTAAGAGGTTTGTGTTTTGGTCTACAGCAAATTACTTTATCATTTTGAATTCTTTATTTTAAATTATATGTTTAACCAGCACCTGGCTGAATTATACTGTTCTGTAGAGTGTTGCAACTAATCTCTTACAGATGCTTTCTTTGTATTTGGGCATAGTGACATAAATTCTAAAAACCATGCAAAACTCTAGTCAAAAGCAAAATAAACCCACATTAACTGTGTTCTTCTCATCTTACCACTTAAAACATCAGAAGGCCATCAAATACAAACCTTATATGACTAATGGGATAATTAGGCAAATTTAGTTTTGTAAATTTTGGTTTAAACTCAATTTTTTCATGGCATTTGCTTTTTTTTTTTTTTTTTTTTTTTTGAGA
>OMLM01012745.1:30541-42160 GCA_900302695.1 Helostoma temminkii
CTTCTGGGGCTTTTAGTTTTTATTTCTTTGAGTGACAGTTCTGGGTTTCCCCTCAAATTTGGGAGGGTTTAGTGATTCAGTGAGTTGAGGTACACTAGCGCCAGGCCAACCTCTGTCTGCCACAGATTAATCAAACACCAGTTAGAAGGTAGACTTGAAAACAGGGGCTACAAAGAATGATAGCTTTTTAAGGAGTGACGGGGGAGGGAGGTGGAAGAGAAACACACCTCCGAAATAGGACAGAAGACAGATATACTCTCAGAGCAGAGCTGGAAATCACCAACAACCAACTGGAAGGATTTGTCCATGGCTGGTTTGTCTTCTCTACCATCCACTTTGACACATAACAAACAATCATTCATGGTTCCCTATTTTGAAACTCATCAATTATATTTGGCATGTCAAACAGTTCAAACTTGGGGTGTATTTTGGAATCGAGCCACTGTGGTCGGCAGATGAAAAAGTTTCCTGAGCTTACGCATAAAGTCAGATGTGGCTCACTAGCTCTTAGGAATTCATGAATAAAATATAGACCCATAAATGCAACATGAACAATGGAAATATTATCCTTCGCTGCATAAATGCACAGCCGACCACAGAGTATTCTCGCAGGGAGCTCGTTCCTCTTATCTCTGACGGCTCATCTGCAATGGCCGGCTGCTACATGTGGAGACATACACCGCTAACGAGAGGGGAAACCCCCCCTCCTCCCCCATCAACCAAGATTGATGCAGAAAATTTACCCAGCAGACATTCCTCCTGGCCGAAATGAAAGAGGTGCCTAGTTCACCAGCATTCCTGATTGGCCGCACATTCCTTTCCCGTTTGAACAACAGTGTGATTGCTGTTGTGGAACCGTGAACTTCATCAGGTAAACATTCACAAGATTTCATAATTCTAAACAGATACACAACATTTCACCTGGTGAAGTTTTTGACGAGGAACTCATTATCATATTATCTTGCATTGAGCCGGAATTTGGAAAAGACAGAATAACTGATATGCCTGTGACCAAGGTGTTAATTGCAGCTAATGAAAATGTGAAGCTAAAAGGTATACTTGTAGGTTAATTTTTTTAATCAAATGTTTACCATCTTCTTGTCCTAAGAAAGCAATTAGAATAACAACAACAAGACAGGTTGGAAGCATGTTCGAGTTCAGGTTCATCCAACTTTCCTGCCGACCTTATATTAAAAACAAGAATGTGATTCATCCTCACGAAATCCATCCTCATGCAAAAGCCAAACTGCTGAGCTGGCCCTGGCCTCAGCAGCATGAGCCCTAATACTGACATGAATTATTAATTTGACGTATTCATCACTCTTCCGACCAACCATCGATAGCCTCCATTATGGTGGGTGTGTATACATTACAGAGTGTATAGTATGTCAGAAACTTCCCGCATGCGAGCTGCTGGATGGCGGGAAGAAAGGAAAACAGAAAGCGATAGAGAGAGACAGGACTGGTGATGGACAGAAGTGACAGCAGAAAGCATTAGCTTGAGGAGGGAGAGTCATAATATCAGAGCTAGATATCACACAGAGACAAAGGGCGTGTGAGATAAAGTAGTGTGAGATAATGGGATTTTGACAGGTAATTCAAACTGCAGATTGAAAGTGAAGAGTTTGAATTACAATGTAGTTTATAGCGATTAATATATCACGCTACAGTGATTTCTATTAAAACATTTGGATTCAGGTGATGTGAGCCTTTTACAGTGACAACAACTCAATCAGATGGTTGGTGATGGTTCGTACTACTGCTACAAGTGACCTTTAATACCGATATTATACTGAAGGTAAAATGAAGAGGGGAAGGTTATATGACTAAAACTAAACTAAAACTCTGACTGAAGTCTGCAGTTGATGCCTTTTGTGTCGATCAAACTGCTGAAAAGGAACAAGCTATCCTCAACCTGGCAAGACTAAAGATGCACTGATACTGACATTACAGAGATTTGTTGATTTATCAGAACTTAAAAGGGTCAAGATGGTGGAAAAACATAAGAACGGGCCATTGTTTTGATTGAACTTGTTTAAAGTTGGGAAACCACAGCTTAGCAGTGATGACGGTATAAACAATGGCATTCATATTTCAAAAAATAGCTGCAGATGTTCTTTCAGAAACTACATTTCTTTAAATAAGTTGTATTATAATGTGTCTGGAAATGTATGGTCCACTAAAAGTCAACAACAACAAGAGGAGTGTTTAGTGCTCACATAGCAATAGACTCAAATCTGCAAGTTGTGCCACTACATCAAGCAGGTTGGTGATACTGGTGGGTGGTCAGGGGTTGAAAGTGGCCCATGTAATGATTCACTTAGAAAAACGGCCAATAAATAAGCATTTGTTTAAAGATCTGATGAATCTTTCTGTCCCTCAATGTGGCGACCCCACTGCAGGATGTCAATACATACTATCACTGGAACAGAAAATATATGCAAATTATCCATGTTGATTGTTTATGTCTGTCTAGTGTGCCTAAAACAGTGCTGATGGAGTGTGATCGCAATAAGCTGCTGATTAAACTGTTAAGGCAGAGTACATTAAACAGAGCAAGCATATTAACATTTAAGACAGACATGTTTAGATCTGACTCCCTGATAGCTTATTCTGGCGACAACCAAGCCAACCAGAGGTGAACACTGTTTATTTGAATTATAATGGCATTAGGAACTTCAACTAGCTCATTTATTTCCTCTCATTAAACTCAAAAATGTCTGAACTGTAAAGTTAACCTGCATCAAATTAATGTACAGTTAGAGCGCCACGCTGGTCACAGAGAGTGGCTCCGATCACACAGAGGCAAGCGGTGACGTACTGACAGCTTTCACAGCTAACGAGCAGATGATGTCACGCTGCCTCGCTACGCTAACGAGAAGCTAATGGAGGGTGGAGCTGATGAAGGCCAAGTCGGCCTCTGGAGTAAACAACGGGGGAAAGGAACCATCACTTTGTCTCTCTCTTTCACCCACGCACAACATCACAGTGACAATATATGCTGTTCCACTCTCCCACATGAAAGGGTGAGGCAAGCTGCTTTGTTATAAATCAGATTTATTCTGACCTCAACTACAGTGTACACAGACAGAGAGACACACATGAGCATGTAAAACCAAGTGTATCGCTAATTTGTTGTACCTGTTTAAATGAGTGTGGCTTCATGCATGCATGAATATACTTTGTGCTATGTGTGCGTGTGTCCAACTGGGCGTGAGCTCACAGTTAATCACCTAAAGAGAGGAAGCCCATAAATCAGCAGAGTGCAACTCCCACACTGTAAATCTATGCTAGTACGTCAGTGCTGTGTGTAAATTTGTGAGTGTGAGATAAAAAATAAAAAAAAACGCGACCCAAGAAGGTGGGAGACTGAGACCCACTCTATGTGGTAAAACAACTACAAATAATTTCTATGTTTTAGTTTATCTGCATTTAGGTTGCAGTGGCTGGAGAGTAAATAAGATGAGTGTGCATCTTGTGAATCTGACCTGGCTGTAAGTGGCGTCGAGCAGGGTGTCCAGGTTCTGCAGCGGGGCCGGGGTTTTGTCTTTGAATCGAGTCAGCAGGCGGCGCTGGATGGCTCTGAACTGGACTGCTCGCTCCGACAGCAGGTCCTGGTACTGCTGAGCACTGACACGCAGCTAACGCACACATATTAAGACAAATTCAGTGACAGTTCTGAGCTGCAGACCCTGCCCCTATATTCCCCTCAGAAATTACCAGTTAGAATTTTTACAAATGTCAAATGTGTGTGTATGTGTGCGCACCTGGAAGTGGTGATCTACAGACAGGAAGTACTCCTGCAGCGGGAGCGGCCCACTGAAACTTTTCTTGAAGTCCTTGACTCCCAGTTTGGAAAAATGCTGGTTGAACCTCTGAACCAGTTCCTTCACCACCAGCCACATGTCCTCAAAACTGTCACTCTGAATACGGTAACGCTCTGTTGACAAACACACAAAGAGACTCACTTACACTATGACTGGATAATAATAATAAGCTGTTTATGTTTAAGGTATTAAGGTAGGTTAAAAAAACATCATGTAGGAATAGTTTAAAAGTTGTGAACAAGTACTTTAACTAGTCATGATGTACTGTAAGTAAACCAGTGTTTATGAAAATCTGCTGTCAGACTCACGGGAGGTCTTGGAGGCCAGCACAGTAACCTTGGCTCCTGACAGGAACTGGAAAGCCAAACTATTTCCATCCTTATCTTCTGATTTCGCTGAAAACTCTACAGGGAGAGACAGAGAGCGGCGTGATGAGACAGATAGGAAAGCATATCATGATGCAGGTTGCCAGCAAGGGTGAACAAAACACAGTAACACTCTTCACAAAGACAGACAAAAAAGGAGGCCTGAGCTTTCACAAATCTCTCAAAGCATAAAATCAGTATGAACACTGTGTGTTTAGACGTTAGAACTGCAGATTGGATCCGTCGCCAGATAAGTGGGAAACCGAACCAAGATTCCCAGGGTTCAAACACACACACAAACAGAATCACAAGTAAATAAACATACATAAACAACCACCCACACACATACATACCAGTTGGTTATTGGTCTAAATGTATACACATTCACACGGCGACACGTCTCTCTCTGAGAACCTCTTCCTTCCATTGGTGATCATGTAATTTGGCTTAATACCCTTCTGTGGTCACTTCACTGGTCCTCAGTGGTTAAGTATCATTAGTTGTGTGGCTTATCCATCTCAGATAATCTCGACAGGCATGCACTTAAAGGCTCATCATCACTGCTTAACTGATTTCGTAAATGAGCTGCATTTATAGGCAGTAGCACTTTCATCCAACAATTAGAGCTTCGTTCCCTCCTCAACATGCATCACAATGCAACAGGATGTTACCTGACAACCCAGCCCACCTGTTAAGCCCATCCAACCACTATCTCAACACTGTGATTGATTTACTTTTCACAGAACAAACAGTTTATAGTGCAAAAATGTGTTAAAACTGCAAACCATTTCATGTGCTTGGGTTTTTGTCCCCACACAAAAAGCTACAGTTGTTTGTTGTTTAAAAAGTTTATCTTGCACTCAGACATGTAAACAGAAACTAAACTGTTGTCAGAGTTTTGGGGGTACTTCAGTTAAGCCACTGAATCATATAAAACCCACTGGAATTACATATCAGTTCATAAAACCACTGCCATCACTAACTGCTCTCAAGGAGAAAACAGCAAAGACTTGTTGTAGTTATAGTGTCACCAAAGCATTGGTATATTCAATTGTGTGAATGTGTGTTACCTGGAAAGATGGACTTGAGGTCGACTGGTGGCTGGTTTGTGTCCACAGTGATTTTAAAATTGGTGGTTTTGGCTGGAGGAGAAGGAACACACACCAGCGCCAGAGGAAGACTGAACCTGGACTGGAGAACCCTGGGAACTCCTGAGAAAATAAATAATATATGAATATTTTAAAAGGTTATGTTAAATTTTTCCCATGTTCTTGAAAATCTTGTACTCTCCACTACATTTTGTAGCTATTACAACAAAGTTGCAACTACTATTACTACTACTATTGATAATATTCAATCAATTCTGCGATTTTTTAAATTACCCTGCATCCTCTCTTATCCAGTAGCTTATGCCCTGAAAAAACAACCTTAGAGTAACCGACCATTTCTCCTTAAAATGGCGCCCATCTCCACTAAAGATCCCTGCAGCAAATCAAACGAGGTCAGCACCTCACCTTCTAAACTGACTCTCCAAACAGGTCAGGTTAACACAGACAACACTGTAGATATTCAGATTACATGAGTATCTGAGTGCTACGAGACCAAGAGACTCAACATCAACACCAAGTGTAGAGGGGCGTTTGTCAACGATCCGAAAGGAAGTTCTGTGAAAAGTAGGGAGGTGGAGAGTTAAAGCCAACTATAACTATGTTTTGAGCTTAAGCAGCGCTGAGCTTGGCAGAAATCCACACTTAGCTAGAATAACAGAACAAGGGAAAAGAGGGATGGAAGAAAACAGTTGTTAAGAAGAGTTGGAGCAAGGGAACCTGAGGCGAGCTAACGACAGCAGAGGGAGAAAACCTGAGTCGAGCACAGAAAGAGTGGAAATAAAGCAGCGTGAGAGAAGCTAAAAGAGAAATAATATGAAGAACGACAGACGAGTGGGAGGGAGCGATGCTTTAATTATGGAATGTTCCAGGTTATTACAGATAGTAATAATTACCTGAAACTACTGTGCACCTTTCATTCCAGACATGCAATTATTATGCGATTAAGTGAATGAATCAGTTCGGTTTGAATACATAAGCAGAGGCAGAGAAATAAAAGGGGAAGAGGCAAAGCCAAGGAAAACAGAGGGAAAAGAACAGGAAAAGAAAATGGATGTAGTTTTAAAGAAGAACAAGGGCTGTGGTCCACTTTCTTCTATGCTCACTCAATTAATTTCTCACTGACCCGTCATCCTGGGTGACTGAATGAGTTCAACAACAAATCACATCCAACAAACTCAACAGACAGGGTCAGGTACATAAAGGAAAGGCTTCCACGAAGTGATTATTATATATTTACTAATTAAAAGTGCAGACCTCATCATAAATGCAAACATATTATGATTTTGGAAGAATAATGCAGTGAATAAAGCATGAATGTTCAGGCAGACACATCAGATCCAGATTTCTGCCAAAATACATTATTGAATTTTAGTTTTTCTCCCATTATAATTAAAGAAAGATTTGCCTGTTTACTACACACAGACAATATTTTTTTAAGCACCATCATGTTTTAAAGTAACTTTGAGAATAATCAGCGCAGACAAGATGTACACTATGATGGATTGCCTGATTCAAACAGGTTTCAAGTCTCTCCAAGTTGAATTTCAAAACATAATGACATGAATGAAACCACTGAAACAAATGAAAAACATTAAAAAAAAAAATCAAACCCAGTCCTGTATACTTTAGAAACTGGTGAAAACCAAGCTAAAAGATAGGTGGAATCAGATATGTGTCAGTCTTTCTCAGTGCTACTACACTTGCTGTGACAGGTGAAAGCTGTGGTGGCACCGCTGAAACAAACTTGAAACAGACAAATTTAAACCAGACACGTAACACACTTGTCTGGTAAGTACTAATGACATGTCTAGCTGAAATTCAAAACACACACAATAAAAGAAAAGTTGGTTTTGTGTGGAAAATATAAAAAGGCATTGTGTTTTATGGACGTATTCATGTTTTTGCACTGCTCAGCCACACTATACAGACATGAGTTTAATAGCTAAATCTGATATTTAGCAATGGCATGTTTACATGTGACATAAAACATTCAGTATTAAAAGCAGGAACTATCTTCTGGTATTTATGATGGGTGGGTCAGTAAAAACAAGTAAAAGAGAGGAGGAAAAAAACAAAGAGAAGATGGAGATAAAACAAACAGGAGATGAAAACAGCAAAGACAAGATAACAGAGCAAAAGAAAGGTGGAAGACGAGAAATACAGCAGAAAGGGTAAGAGGTGGAAAATGAAGGGAACCAAGCTGGGAAAAGCCAAGGGAAACATTTTTCCATCTCAAATTCAAAGTTGCCATTGACTAGTCACCACTGTGTAAGTGTGTGTGTCTGAGACCGTAAATCTTGTCTTGGACATTCCCAGGCTGTTTTCATGAGGTTACACCCTTAATACAGACATTTACCTGCACAACCAGTGTGTATCACTGTCTGTGTATGTGTGTGTTACCAGAATTTCACAAAGGAAAACATTAATAAATTTTTTAAACACACCTCTGAGACTAGAGACCTCCAGACAGCTGTATTATGTTAAATATATAATTACAGCTACAAATGTGACATAAATTTCAAAAGAACAACTTACAACTGCCTTGAATAATTAAACTTTCCTCTCAGGAGTCTACCTGTTCCCACTAATGACCAAAAACCTGATATGAACTCACAAACCACATTGGCCTAAAATCTTTTTTACACTTTAATTGGGAGTCAAGCAAGTGAAGTGACTGAGAAGGTGTATCACATTGAGATTTTGATTTTAGACAAGGCTTCATAAATTGGCAAAAGAAACAAAAGCAGGAAAGAGAATGAGAAAATATACGTCAAAATGTGGAAACAATGTAAACCTTTACTGGGGGGAAATTAAAGAGAACGCCCTGCAGGTACCAGTAATGAAATGAAATACTGCGAGGTCTTCCAAGGCCAGTTTTAGTTATAAATCCATAGGTTAAATTTAGGTTGTATAATGGCTTTGAAAATGAGCCATGAATCTACACAATCTCGTGTGGCGTTCAAGGAGGACAGACCCGCGACACTCCCTTCCAACATTCCACCTCCCACTTGTAAAAGGCAGCCACCTGATGCTCACAAATTTCGGGGAATAGCCCACAAATCATATATTTCTTATCATAAGAAGAACTAGAAGAAAGCAACACTGTGTATATATAGAAGGTGTAGCATGAACTGTTTGTTAATAATAATAAATACTTAAACTTATGAATTATTAATTAGTTATTCAGACTTGTTATTGTGTTGTTACTCCCTATGTGATTATAATTTTAATAATTATATTATTACTGATTCAGATTATCAAACTAATTTTAGCCCCAGGAAATTGCCCCCTAAATCTAATAACTGTTGTACCACCCTTAGTGGCAACAACTGCAATCAAGTATTAAGTTACTATTTTGTTTTTTATCCTGTGGTTGGGGTCGCCCCAGCAGATCATGGTCCTCACGTATATGTGGTTTAATTTGATTTCAGGTTTTAAGCCAGATGCTCTTCTTGACGCAAGCCTCCCCGATTTGTATTAGGCTTGAGACCAGCACTCAAAATACAGTCACAGTCACTTGTTTTGTTTTGGAGGTTCAGCATCTGTGGACATTTTGACTTTTTTGGTTTTCTTTGACTTATATGGATAATAAACTACAACTCTTTTACCCAGCTGTCACTGAGCTCGATCACAGCGTATACAGTACCGTATGTAGGAAGTTCAGTTTTTCTCAACATTCCTCTATCACCTCACAGGGGCCTGTGTCTTGCACAGCGGGATGTACTGAGTGACTGTGCTGGCAGTGGTCGCTGCACTAGTAATTCATCATTCCTTGCAGGAACCCAGTGTGTATGAACGCAAAAATTAAGTTATGAAAGTCAACAAAATAAAGCCCAGGAAACGAGACGATTGTTGTCTGATCATGTTGCATTGCAATGTGGCTGAACAAAAGCCTTTTCACTTTTTACTTTCAAATGCTTATTGCTGACTCATTTTATGCTTTTTGATCAGTGGGAACAGAAACTGACATACATTGTTACGGTTCCAAACTGACTCAAACATATTGTGTATCTAGCACGGTCATATTCTCAGTGACTTCACCTACACAGGAACTGGATCAGGATTTGTATCAGTTGCTAGGGATATAAATAAACGATGCATCATTCACCTACGTCAAATGTCACAGTTTTAGTCAGGTTTGATGTCACAGAAGATGAAAAGACATAGTGGAAAGTAAAACGGTGTGTGTTTGAGGAGATCTGAACCTGAAGCCAACTCTAAGACTGAAGCCAACAAGTGAGTAAGTGACTAAACACAACTTCTCAGTTACAGTAAACTGAGGTTACTGTGTTTGTCTGACAGATTCTTCGTTCAATTCACCGCCTGTCCTGATCTTTAATCTTCTGTAATCTGTTGTTTGGGATGTGTAAGAGTGTTGAAAAATCAGAATCTACAGATGAATCAGATACTGACCCTGGGCATCCTCCCTGCCTGCAGTACGAGTGATGTGGAAGCACTGTCTTCTGTTAAACACACTTAAAATCACAATTGAGCACTGCTGCTACTTGTTAAATCTGCTGTACCTCCACTGTATTGTGGTCTCAGAGGACTCTGATTCCAATTATCTGGAATCTGTATGTGTGTGTGTGTGTGTGTGTGTGTGTGTGTTAGAGACTGAGGGAGAAAGAAGGATGGAGAGAGAGAACACAGAGTTTATTTGAGTAGAGGACCACTGTACAGGATCGGGTTCTTACCACAGCTGCAATGATGTCAGCCATGTGTGTTCAAGTGTTCTTATGAGTATGTGAGTGTACGCACTCTATGTGAATACCCACATTCTTTCTTGTTGCGTGTGTGTGTATCCTATCATTTCCTCTTTGATACACATAAGAGTCGCAGCAAACTGGAGTTTTCAACAAACCATGTTCATGTGGAGCTATTTTGCATTTGAGATTTGCCTTAAATGGCCCCGTTCACTGCCAGAAAGTCCAGGTGTAGAATCCAGGATGATTGATAGGCATAAATGTTATAGTTTGACACAAGGTGACCGCAGTTCATGTCCCTGCCTTACAGCATATTAACAAAGTGACAGCTCTGTTCTGTTATAACAACCAAGCTCTTTTCCAAAGTAAACCAAACAACAATTTAGCTTAAAACGTTTGTTTCCAAAATATATTCAGTATTTCTAAACAGAAATGATAAAGATCTGTGAATCAACTGGCCAACTGTGCAGTTATGTGATTCAGCAGCCTAAATAACCTAGAGCAGAGAATTACATCTACTGTGGACGTCAGTGAATTCAGAACCGTTTCATCTTATTCATCCGTGCCACAGAGCTCCAGTGTTTCTTTCTCATGAAAAATGTGGTAATTTTTAGAAGGAGTGCAACAGTTGCTATATTTGAAACTTTTTCAGAGGAGTCACAGGACTCTTGGCGTCCTTCCTCGCAAGTCACCTTTTTGCTCGGCCACTTAGCTTTGAGGATGGCCTCTGTCATATTAATTCAAGTTCTAAATGGTGGCTTTAAGTGTACTTTAAGAGATATTTAGTATCTTGGAAATGTTCTTGTATCACACACATTTTTCGAGGTGCTGCTTGGAGTGTTATTTAGTCTTAATGTTGTGTATTTTGGCCAGAATAGTTATCCACCAGTAATTAGATCTTCCACATACAGGTGTATTTATACTGAAGTCCTTTAAAGACATTCAGTGCATTCAGGTTATCCCAATTTACTGTAACTAACTGTGTGAGTTGGCTGCACCAAGGCTCCACCTACTCTAAAGTGGGTGAATATTTATGCACTCATTTTCAATTTCATATTTTAGATTAGTTTAGACTGCTGTAAAGATATCTGTTTTCAGTGATGTGCAGTGATGTTGAAATGATGGTGGTCATAACTGTTTCCCTACAAACTGACATTCAGCATTTAGCATCTACCAGCGTCTTGCTTATGAGTTGGTATTGTGATTATTTGCCTTCAAACTAAACACTTTCTACACAGCACTCCTGCTGTTATTGATGGCAACACTGGACCCAAAGACTTTGCTGCAGCTATGTCTCTCACACTGAAGAAAAAAACTTTAATTTTGGCAGTTTACATTTCCTAAAAATGTCTTTGGCTGATGCAAAATAGCTGCATATGAAGATCATTTGCAGTTGAGCAGAGAGATAGAATGAATAATACTGCATGTGTAATACTGCAAATGTATGTGCTGTATGTGTATACTACTGCAGGGCCTCTAAGCCCACTATATATTACAGGACATCCTATTCTGTATCAAAGCACACAAACTCTGACAGACTAAAACAAACAGTGTCTGACGACTAGGAACACTATGTGTGTGTGTGTGTGTGTGTGTGTGTGTGTGCACACTCTCG
>OMLM01012745.1:44898-55293 GCA_900302695.1 Helostoma temminkii
TCCGTGTGCAAACGACTGTGAGAGCACAAACCTCTGCCAAGGCTCAAAAACACTGCAAAAGATTGTGACAAATGTTTAAAGGAATATTTTAATATGTAGATCTATATCAAAATGCATATAATGTCCACTAGACAAGGATGGATATATCCCAGATTTTTATTCTTGAGAAGTGTTCAACAGTGTCTTATCTTGCAATGTTCAGGAAAAAAAATCAATAAAAATGGCATCACTTGTTCCTTGGTTTGTGGCCTAGTTTTTCACCAAATCTGTTTTTGTTATTCAGTGCAAACTAACAAACAGGGCTGAGATGAGCCACTTGGCAGAGATAGCTTGCAACATTACCAATATCAACCGCACTACAAAAGTAGAGGCAAATGGATTTCAGACCTGGCAGTTTAACAAGGACCTAAAAACATACTGCAGCCTCATAGAGACACCAACATATGGAGATGCTGGTCACTCTGGCAAGCTCAATAAAACAGGAGAAAACAATAAAAACTGCCAACTAGCTCCCTAGGTTTTCCCACAAATTGGCTAAGCAACCAATGAATCATGGCTGGCCATGTTTTATGGAAATTATCCGCACAGTTGCAACTTATCTTTCTGTCTTTGACTGCTCAGATGAAAATCCCCTTTGTGTATGAGCTAACAATGTACTATAAATGTCGACTTGACTGCTTGATCCCTATGAAGTGTGTTTGTGTATAGCCCATTGTAAGGGTGTTAGGAAAATCACAGAGGGGCACTAATGAAATTCTTTCTAGATTGTAACAACTACAGCCAGCACCGGGCCTCCTTTGAAGGGCTTAAGGAGTCAACAGTCTTCTTAAATGTCAAAGCTTTTGTAAGGCTTAAAGACAGGCACAGTAGCCACAGGGTGGGATGGTGTTATGTGGGGCAGATGGTGAAGTTGAGGCGTAATCATTGCCCCTAGGTGGGAGAGAAAAGAAAGAAAGAGAGAGATAGAGCAAAGTGATGCATTCCTCCCATACCCAAAACAGCATTTAAAGAAGGAGAGGAGACGAGGATTTAACGAAGATTAGCACCGTAGGAACACACAACCACAAAGTTACATCCACATACACACAAACACATCTATCCATGCGTATACATGCACTTAGGTAATCGGGTTACTTGGAGAAACCAGGTAATCGGGGAGCCTAAGAACCCTGGTTACTGGAAGTCTGCCTGTACATGCTGATGAGTAAGAATATCCCCTTAACTCAGCCTCTCTGGTTTTGTTAAACTTAAGTAAAATATACATTTAACGTGATTATTTAGGTTTCATTTTATTTTCTCAAAGCATAAACACACTACTGCATTCACTCTATAGAAAATATCATTATTATAAATATTACATTTAGTGTTTTACTTTAAATCAAGCCACAATCACTATATAGTTTATTAAATCACAATTGACTATTGTCCATAATAATCACAATATGACTTTTTTGCCTAATCGTGAGGATATTGATTTTCATCCACCTGCTCCTCTCTGCTGAGTATGGTAAAGTGGTGAGTGTCTGTAGCGTTAGTCATGTACATGGGCTCTTGTAAAAAGTATATTAAAAACCTGGTTATGTGCATACATGGCAGAGAAATTGGTGTTCTGTGGAAATTGGAAAACAACAAGGAAACGTGGGCTTTGCTTGCTGTTTTGACAGTATTTGTCATAAAATTAAAAGTTTTTTTGGAGGTAGTGGTAAAATAGTGAATAAAAAAATAAGTTACATGTCACAGTGTTAATGCTGCTGTTCAGAAATAAGGTGTCGCTTCAGTTTCATGTTGTATTTAAAACCACTTTCACTTTTTGCTGTAATTAAGGCCATGTGGACACACTTTGTGCACATTGGTCTGTGGGTGATTCCCAAAGTAAGGACTTTGGTTCTACTTAGAGATGGGCAAACGATACTGAAGAGCTTGTTTCAGCATAATGTGTGGCAGTTATGGGAAATGTAAGAGTGTGCTTTGGAAAGTTTCTTTCCTGTTTCAACATAACAATGCCCCAGTACACAAAGATTATTCCATAAACAAATGGTTTTCCCAGTTTAGCCTGCAAGTCCCACATTTTGACTTGGCTGTCTTTGCAGAGAGCCTTAACCTAAACCCTACTGAGGCATGAACTGGAACTCTGACTATGAGCCAAGCTCTATCAACATCCGTTTGGACCTCACTAGCTGGACCCACTTCTGACTAAATGGGAGCAAATCCCTCAAGTTAGGTCCTCAGAGTGAAGACAGCAGTCTATAAAAGCAGATTAAGACTCATGGTTTTTAAATTATACCACTTAAAGTTTGGGTGTGTACATACTGTTGACCACCTGGTGTGTATGGCGTTCCATTCTGTCCTTCCCTTGCTGCCTATCTTCTCCTTTTCCTTCTTCAGATCCACACCTTAAATACACATCCTTCATGTTTCCGTTCTTCCTATCTCCACCCTTTTATAACTCTCTTTCTCTCTTAGGTCTAAATTACTACTCCTCCAGTCTCTCCACCAAAGTTCATATACATTTTCTCCCTTTCTCCTCTCTGCCAATTCACCTCTTTAACTCACTCCACTTGTCTAACTTCTAACGTACCTGTTTTTTTCCATCCTACCGTGCCTCTTCTTCCTCCAACTTATAATAAACCTCTTTCAGTTTTACCTTCAGTCCAATAGGTCCTTTCCAAAACACGAGATCAGCCGCCTACATACTCTCCCCCAGCTGCTTGGCTGCCACAGTCCACTGAAGTACTCCAGACTCCTTATTTCCAGCTATTTTTAGCATCACAATGAAGCTTAACAAAAAGAAACACTTTCCAATATTTCCAGACATTTCACATTAAATGTGCTGCTGGGGAGGAGAAACTGCTCCACCAACAGGGTCCTGCCAAAGAAAATGTAATCCAAGGGAAACAATAGCATGAAAACATGTTTTTTTTTTCTTAAGCTGCTTTTCGAACAAATGTTGAAATGTGTATTTTCTAAAAAAAGGAGGTCTGTGACATTTGAAATAAAGAGTGGTTTTATTGGTTTGCAGGGGAAAGTAATATCTTCCAGAAGTACTGCAAAGCCTGGAAACAGATGCCTGGAGAGAGCAAGAAGATGAACTGTGCTTGTCTGGAAAGAGCCCAGATATCCTGATGTGTTAGCAGCTGGTGTTGAGCACAGTAAATGGAAAACAGGAAGTGATATTACATTTCAGCCTGTAACTAGCTAATGCTGTTACAGTTATCTGTTTAATCTAGCTTTACAATTTAGATCCAGTGATCATTTTAACACCATCACTCACTGTCAGTCACTTTACTTGTTATTGCTGTTGCAGAACAGATTCATGCAAAACCATACATATGGTCCATAAAGGTTCTGCCTCAGTCACAGACAGCAGTCAGGTGCTACATGTTTGATTGAAAGTGAAACGAGCTGAAAGAGTAATGCCAGGCGCCATGTAATCTACCACACTGCTACATTTAATTGTTAGAATCCTAATTTGCACTGAGCTGGTTTGACTTTAAAGACAAGGCCACAGGAATACACATGATATGAGGAATATTAAAAGCTCCGGACTGAGGCTTGAACCAGCCAACATAGCACCACAAGAACACACTGAGCAAACTTTAGCAGTTTTCATTTTGCCAAAAAAGTTACAACAAAATGACAAGATAAAATTTTAATAATAATTAATAATGCTGCCAGTAATTAGAGATTGTAAAAAACATTCCAATGTCCATGTTTTCCAAGTACTAATTTAAGCAGTTGTTTCTAACAAAATAGTTTTTTTGAGCATCCCAAGGTTGTGGTCAACATTCGGAGCTCCTCTTTCAAAACATATTTTTAGAATAACTCTGGAGAGACATTGTCGTAAGTACACTACAGTAAACTAATTGTCAACTTTAGTTTGTATAGGAACTGGTGAAAATAGTAGAAGAAATGTCAACCTAAATGTCTTTCTGGTTGTTACTGTAATGTTATAATATGTTGCATGTCACTATTGCATGAGAAAAAGCATAGCATAGATAGATGTAATGTATAAAGGTCTTTATCCAAAGCTAATTTATAATGCTAATGAGAGAAAATGTTTGATGAGTTTGTTGAGTAACAGTGTAGCTGTTTTCATTCCACATTCCACATGTTAAAAATATTGGAATAGCAACTGAATCAACAAAATCTACAGTTACCACTGTTATGAGTTGATTTTAAGGTATTTGTACCAGTGCACTCAGAGTGTTGCTCAAAGCAAAAGTGCTCAACTAAATTATATTTAAATGCTGCAAATGTGTTCAGTGTATCAGTCTGGTTAAAACAGTTAAGTATCATCAGAGCTGTTATATTCACCCTTTAATACTATAAACATTAAAGTGTAATTTATCACGTTGTTATGGTTATGATTAACACAGTAGATTCTGTTGGTTTTCAATATTAAACCATACGTCAGCACCATTTTCCAACAAAGACAGATGGTGTTTTTAATATTTCAACAAGTGTTACAGCTACAGTAACTTTGATTAATGTTTTCTGAGTAAAACAGAAATACATTAAACAAACCCATCTGTCACAGTAATTATCCTGTTAAAATAAAGGTTTTGATTAACACTAAACTAGCAGGCATTAGGAAACCAGCATGAATCTTGTGTGTGAGTGTGTGTGCATGCGAGAGAGAGAGTGGTTACCTGTTGGAGAGTTGTATGACACTGTGATATCTCCGGTGAGATCGGCAGGAGGATAGCGGCCATTGAGAAAAGCCGAAAATGCCACAACTGAGGAGGAACCAACACCTGTTGAGAGAGAACAAAGACACTTTGACATTAGCATGGCAACAGAAAGTCCTTGCATCACCACCTGGCTAGTTGTTGCTCCACTTGTTTCCACAATACACCGCAATTTTTCACAGAGGACTTTTCTTATTGGTCTTTCTGAAAAGTGAAACATTTTGTTGAAATAAGGAAATTAAAGCTACTACAGCCCTTGTGTCTTCAAATTTGCAATCGTCCCTCTTTATTCTGTTGTAAGTTTCTAATGAACGAAACTTGCTGCACATCTATGTATATGCAACAGGCAAGTCAGAGGGGAAACCAACAAACTAGCAAAGACATGAAAATCTCCCACACACTGTGTCGCTTTATATGTAGTATTAGTTAATATGCAACGTTTCGTATCTGAAGATTTGTGATAATGAATACATTTATATCAGTTTAATTAAGTTTAGGCAGCACCAGTGTCACCAGATATCAAAACAAAGTCCAAGACTTATTTTCATTGTGGTCCATTCTGGTAAATTAATAAATATTACAGCCGAGAGAGTAAAACAAGACCATGTGTGGGAGCTTATCATTATTTTGTTGGTTTCCTTTGTCAATTTCTAATAGAAACTTAGCTTTTTATTGTGACTCCTCCTTACTTAAAAAAATTATTTAACATGTAAGCTTCACTATTTGAAAACGCATTATAGAGAAAAAAAATGTTCCCATTCATTAAAGCCAGGTTGAAACCAGAGTCATTGCATTGCGGTTGTATGCCTCTGCCAACCAGTGAAGTTGCAGTTTGCATGCATGTCTGTTTAATTCGTTCATGCGCAATCCAAGTGGATGGTTGTGTTATTAGAAATTTTGAATGTTAGTTTTGCTTCTAGAACAAACATTCTGATTCTCTTTATTGAAAGACAGTGAGTGATGGAAGAGGAAATGTGGCAGCCAATGGAACACAGACACACACAACACTGAAAAGTCAGTATTTTCAAGGTGTGGAAAGGACAGGATACAATAATCCCAATACTAACCAGACTTAGAACATACACACACACGCACACACACTAAATGCTAAACATCTCTGGACAAGGTGAGGACAGAGGATTAACAACACTAATCAGGATTTAAATTGAAGTGTATGCGTGCGCACACACGCAGAAATTATATGTATCATGAGAAAGTGGTGATGATTTTAGCTTCAAATACCTCAAACCCAACAGACAGAGAGAGAGAAAGAGAGAGAGCACAAACAAAAAGAGGAAAAAGCAGGGATCAAATACAGACAGAGAGGAAAGGATACATTACAGCTAATGGCTCCATGCGAACACACACACGGCAGTGTGGTGGTGTAATGGGGCGTGTTGTTCCCGAGGTCAGCCTGTTACAGGTGACTGAAGCCCAAGTATGTGTGTGTTTATGTGTCCTAATGGAAAATGTGTAATGAATGAAAGTGAGTAGACTGTGTAGTGTGTTTAAAATTACGTTTCTGTGTTTAACATTGAATTTCTGAGTGCATTAAATCCAAGGATCCAAGTTGTTAAGACTCTCACACAAACGCAAGTGCACAGTCTGATGTGAGATAAGTCTGATCAAGCTGAGTGTAGACAGAGCAGGAGGAGGAGGAAAGATGGATGAGAGGAAATGAAAGGAGAGACGATGACACCTCCCCTTCGACACACAGAGAAGATAAGCGACAAAAAGCAGAGAAACTTTCTCCACACTCAGATGCCCTGTCGATATGACCTTCTCTCTCCCTCTTCTTCTCCCACACGCATTTCTGTTGCACTTTATGCTCTTTGTTTAAAATGTTCTCCATCTTTTTTTAGGACCAATGGATACTGTATATTTGATACTGATATCAGCAGTGAATAATCAAAAATCTGAAAATAATAATTCATTATTCATTTTCACTGACTGAGTTGTAATAAGGCAAATGGCATCTCTGCCATTTCTACTGTGTGTCTGAATCCTCTACATAATTTTCATGTCTTGGATATCTCTCACAAGTGCACAACTGCATAAAATTTTACAGCACCACAACTACAATTGTTCAGACTTCATGTAGCTGTTGACAGAAGCAGAAGTATTATTAGTATGGCAGAGCAAGGATGATAATAAAACAAAATGACTCATCTGCTAAAAGCTAAACAACATGGAGCAACACGCAACACGACCTGTAAAACCGATTTGTTTTTACAGGTCATTTTTTTCTGTCCCGGTAACTTATTTGACATAACATAGTAAAACATTGGAAATGAGACTGTGGCATAAAGCTTCTCCTGTTTTCTTTAAAATTCGTGCTGAGTTAATGCACCAACACTGCTTTAATTTTCACAGGAATCAAGACACTCTCAACTGACTTTCACCCAGTTGTCGCTGAGTCCTATCACACCATATGTCAACCCATGAAGAAGAAATGTAGCCTCGAGCTAAGATTAGCAAAGGTAGCAGAATGGGTCTGGCTTTAGGACACTGCAGCTGCAAGAAAAGCCTGCAAGATATTCTGTTAGAGACTGGTACAGTACATCAACTAGAATGTCAAACAGGTCGTCATGCTCCGTCTCATTTGTTCTCTTAGTTTCTTTATCTCCCTCCTTTCTCTTTCTCCTGTACCTTTACCGCACCACCCTCTTTCTTCTACCTTCTTTTCCTTTCACCTTGCTCCCTGCCTCTCTGTCATCCTGTCTGTCAACACAAGGCTTTTAACCTCTGTGCCCTGGAGGTCAAACTGGTCAGACTGGTTTAAGTACTTTAAGTGTTCCCAGGCCCATTAAGACCAACAAACAACACCAAAGAAGTCAAAAGTAATCCCTCCTCTTCTTTCTTATTCTGTCTCTCTCTAAATCCATCTCTGTCCCTTTTCACTTCATCCTGTCATTGTATATTCAGGCACATCTGGACAGGTCTTCATTACCTTCTTTTTCTTTTCAAACCTTTTTTCCATTTTCACATTCTTCTCACCATCATCAACTCTGTCTGCCACCTTCTCACTATTCCTACACCATATTTATCCCATATGTCCTTTCTGTATTTTCTCTTCTCAGTACAGTCCCATTGTCTTTTTCACCCTAATCACTTATCAACCTTCTGTATCTCCTTACCAGTTTCTGTCCCCCCCCTCCATTACTCTCCCTTTCTCTTCCACCTACTGTATGAATTCCCTTCTATATGCATCTATACATAGTTTTTTGGGTGCATACTTTGTTGGCCAGTGTAGTTTGTCGATACTTGGGAGATTAAAAACTTCCTTTACAATAGGAGTAGGATTAACAAATATAAGCAAACATGCTAACTGGGGGCTAATTTTGGGATTGAAATTAGAAAACATAATTACATACAAAATACAAAAGTGCACGCTTTATTAGTTCCTGATCTTTCTGCTATGTTATGTTTATTTATTTTTTTATTTGTATCTGTATCCTGTAAAAACACTGCTCTGAGGGAACACAGTATACAATGAGTAGCAATAAATGTTTTATGTAAGCATTCACATCTTCCTTTCCAACTTGTTTTTCCTAATCTTCTCCATCTTCCCGTACTCCGCTGCTTCAACATTGCCTCTTTATGTTTTAATCTTTATATTTTTTTTCTTCTAGCATGTTTCTAGTGGGACTGAATGCTTCTCATAATTTTACAAATCAGGTATAACTACATATTTGTTTTGTCCAGTGTAAAATTCTAAAATGCAAAGTTTGATGCATGCAACATTTATCAGTATTTATTTCAAGGTTAAATTTTGTTGTGTAGGAAAGTCACGAGAACTGATTCTTCAAACTCAATACCATGGGATACTGTTTTTTTTTTAATCATACTGAAGGCACCTTATTAGCTGTAAAATGTACCGGAGAATGCATTTTCTATGGCACATGTATGGTTGATGTTAAAAGACACAGAAAAGGAATGTAACACTAACAACATGTGGGGTGATGCAGCAACAGGTCTGCTGCCACCTTTGGGAAACCCCCCCAAAGTTAAGTAATCAGGGGCAAGTAATGTGCTACCCAAAAGCCAGTATTCAAATGGTGTCTTCAGAGCTTTTAGAATAGGAGAAAACAGACATCCAGATCTGTGCAAACTATTTGAGGTGATTCTCAGTTGCTAATTTTACAGTATATTGACAACACATCGTTAAAATGTTCATATCTTGAAATATTTATAATGTTTAGTTCATGGTTGTGAAAAGTGACATCTGTTGTTTCAGCAATGCCCCACACAGTGGCTAACATTAGCTTGTTTAGGCTAACGAAACAATAGCAGCCTATAAAGATATAGTGCTATGTGCAGCAACTTCTGCGATCTTGTCCTGTCTTTTCAGTGTATTTAGAGACAGACAACCGTTCACACTCACATTCACACTTACAGGCAATTTAGACTCACCATTTAACGTAATTGATTTTTTTGGACTGTGGGAATAACCCATAGTACCTGGAAGAAACCCACACTGACATGAAGAGAATATGCCGTCTGGTGGATTTAAACCCATGTCCTCCAGCTGTGAAGCTGGAATATGGACATAGCAGCAGAAATGCTATGCCACTATAAAATAGTTGTTTTTTATATTTTTTGACACAATATAATTTTGCTTTAAATAACAGTAACCTTCTTTGTTACTTAAAAGCTCCATCCCGCCCTTGCTGCTGGAAGTGGATTAAAGAGTTCATGTTGACGTGTATTAATTTTATTTATTTGCTGTGGTATCGAGACGAATTTGAATGGTAATGGTACATACTTACCAAATTAGTAGTAACCTGTAACCAATCCTAACTGTGCTCAACTTAAAAAGTACTTGTCTGTTTGTGCCCACTGCAGTAAACAGTGGAACACGAGGAGGAAAGGTGTAAAATTACTGGGGGCAATGATGAGCAGAGCTTGCCCAAAGAATAGTTAATTCTATTCTTAATTCTGTCTAAGTGTGTGTGTGTGTGTGTGTGTGTGTAGTGAAGTGGTATATCAGTCCTCAGGGGTCAGGTTATAGTACTTGACAGCTCATGTTAAATCGACTACTGACTGTTCAGAGGAGGTTAGAGGTCAAGAGGGGTGGAGATGGGAATATTTACCTCACAAGAAGATGGCAAAGGGGCATGTGTGTGTTTGTTTATCTTTTCTTTGCCGTGCACAAATAATAAAAGCAAGAAATCAAGAGAATAACAAATGTGGAAGGCAAATTTGTACTCAGACATTCCTGGTCTGTTGTTGCTTTACCGGACTGTGTGCAAAAGCATTTGTGTAACCACAGATTTCATCATATCCACAGGCAAATGAGGGCATCTGAGGTGACCATCAGTGTGGTGTTAAGCACTGACCTTTGACGTCTGTGGGTCAGGATCAGGTTGAATCACTGTGCTGGGCTGATACTTTAACACAACTGACCTGATGTACACTCATGTCCAACAAAAGGGGTCTTACTTTGAAAACATGCCTCCTTTAGCATTTAATTGTAACCCCTCTGCAGACTTTCTGCAAAGACTTTTCACCAAGTGGTCCCAGAAAACAATTAGATATCTGGGTGTGATTTGTATAAAACAACCTATAAAATTTAAACAAGAAAATCAAAGAAGATCAAAATCACTGATTCAAAGCACTTTAAAAACTTCAATGCAAGAACTAAAATTATCCAAATGTCCAAAATGGCTATATTTATTGATGTCTTTAGCCATTAAATTCACCGAGC